>PVJN01020415.1:0-36021 GCA_004026805.1 Lasiurus borealis
CTTGGATAGAGCAGAACTTTGACCTTGCCATGGAGTCATTTTGTGATCTGGGCCTAGGTACACAGACTGTTCATGTTTACTCTGTTTCCTAATAAAGTAAGTGATTATAATGGTGACAGACAATTTGTCTACTAGCTATCTCTTCACATTAGAAAAAAATATTACTTTACTCTTTAAAAATATATTTTATTGATTTTTTTACAGAGAAGAAGGGAGAGAGATAGAAAGTCAGAAACATCGATGAAAGAGAGACATCGATCAGCCGCCTCCTGCACGCCCCACAGTGGAGATGTGCCCGCAACCAAGAAACATGCCCCCTACTGGAATCGAACCGGGGACCTTTCAGTCCGCAAGCCGACGCTCTATCCACGGAGCCAAACTGGTCTCGGTGATTACTTTACTCTTTAAGCTAACCATCGTAATAATAGCTTCTGTATATTAGTAGTAATTGTAGCATGTATAGGTGGGTGGTTTCTCGTATATCACCTCTATTCTGAGCAGGACTCTTCTGTACTCTGAAAAATATTATATAGATGAGTCAATAAATATTAGGTATTACTACTATGCAAAGAGGCAATCCAGGCTTAAAAAACTTAAATATCATTGTCAAGTTGACAACCATTATAGTGGCAAAGCCAGATTTGTTTACTCCAAAACCTATTGCTTTTAGCCATTGTACTGCTCTGCCATTTTCCAAATTTGAAACTCACTGTAAGTCTAAAGTTTACAGGAGCATTCTAGGTACACCAATTCCTTGGTTTCAAAGGTGAAAGAAACTCCTACCTTCTCAGTTGCTTTGAGGCTCATCCCCTGCCAAATCCCCCATAGTCTCAGCCAATGCTCACAGCGAATAACAAAGTTGAACCTCATTTGTAAACTGGACAATATCCTGTACCTGCTATTTCATATGCACATTGTTAGGATATAATGAAATGATGTGTGTGAAAGAGCTCTGGAAACAATATAGCAATATTCTTACAAAGGAAGTCATCAATGGGTCGTAGTGCTTCTACCCTATCTTTTAATAACAAGACCTACTATTTACTTAACCCTTACTCTTTGCTAGGTATTGGGCTAAATGCATTATATACCACTGCCCCTTCAATGCTCACCATAATTCTGTGAAGGTGCATTGTAATCCCATTTTCAAGAAGAGGAAACAGATTCAAAGTGTTTAAATTGCCTTAACTAAGATAGGGCAAGTTAAAGTTAATAACTGATCTGAAATTTTTACCCACTTATTTCTGGACCTGAAAAGGGTGAAATCATAATAAAAAATAAGTATATCTTTATATATCTACCTAGGTATATTGATATACACATATATAATTTATATAAAATTTATACTATCAATGTTTAGACAGAAACTGCTACTAGAATATACTTTAGGACCCAACCTGACAGCTGATTGCATACATGGCTCAACAATGAGTCTTTAGAAGCAGGGAAAGTAGGCCACTGGTTTCTCTGGGTTTATTAAATTGTGATTCTTGGAACACCTGTGTCAGGATGCAAACTGCTTAATAAATCTGCAGATTCTTGAGCCTCTCTTCAGAATCACTGGAGAACAATACCAAAAAATATGCATTTTAAACAAGCACTACACATGATTTTATTCTAATTAGAATTTGAGGTCATTGCTTAAAGTAGTGAACACTGGCTCTATTCCTAGTTGTTTTTATGTTCAGAATATGTTTAAAGTTCCTCTTCTAAACGGAGGATAAATAATTGCTTCTGGACAATGATGTTTTTATTTCATGATATGAATTACTAAAAATTACATTATTGTGGCTCTGATGTGTAAAATCTTGCAGTCACACAGCCAATATCCATCATCTACTTTGTTCACCAACAGGCCATCAATTCTATTCTAATTTAAATATCAACGAAAAAAGAAAAGGTATAACTTGTTACCAGATTAATTTCCTCCAGGCAAGGAAACATCAGCCAGTCACATTCGGGGGCCATTTGCTTGTGAATAGCTCGTTCTGTAAATAAATGACAAGATTAAATCACCAGATCTAAATGAATTAGGCAAGTTGTTCAAAGCAGTCAGTGCCTTTCTCCTTTGAGTTTCATAAAGGTTTCTGAAATCATTCCTAATCCACAGAGGGAAAATTACTTTTCCTTTGATGACTCACAGTGTTATACCCATATCAAAAACAGATTATAGAGACTTCTGTAAACCACAAGTCCAACTTTATAGACTTTATTACTGGAGTTTTCCTAAAAAAAATATGGAAGTGATTCATTCTTAACCAGTCTCAATGGAATTGAATTTTCCTCTTTCTTGAAGTCTTGCTTAAAAAAAAAAGGATCTCAAGGAAACCTCTGAATATAATAAAAACAAACATTAGATTAATAATACATTTACTAAGAAAAGCTATTTTGCCAAATCTCTCTCTATATAAAAGCCTAAGTGACTGTTAAACCATTGAGGGTTGCATTAGTTGCTATGATGTGTACTGACCACCAGGGGGCAGATGCTCAACAAAGGAGCTGCACCCTGGTAGTCAGTGAGCTCCCATAGCTGGAGCACTGCTCAGCTGATTGACAACACCAGACACTGGCTTACACCTGGCAAGTGCAGCTGTGGTGTGAACCTCTCCTTTGGAGCTATCCCCCGTGTGCTCCTCCCCCATCCGGACCAGGACTGGAATCAGGACTGACTGGGTGCAAGCCCACAGCCAATTCATGGTCATGGGCACACTGGTATCAACCTAGGATGGGCACGGAGACTGCAGCAGAGCTGCAGTGAGCCTACAGGGTGGCAGGCACAGTGAGGCTGGGATGAGCGGGAGTGGAGTGGTGCCCGGCCTGGGCTCCAGCTCTTCCCAGGCCTCCTGCCACTTCACCCACTACTACATTCGCTGGGGGAGTTTGGACGGCCTATTTCTGCCCAATCCCCACAGGCCACGCACAGGGACCCTAGTAGTTAATAAAATATTAGCTTAATAATATACTTACTAATAGGAGCTATTTTTTTTAATATATTTTATTGATTTTTTTTTTTTTTTTTTTTTTACAGAGAGAAAGGGAGAGGGACAGAAAGTCAGAAACGTTGATGAGAGAGAGACATCCATCAGCCGCCTCCTGCACGCCTGCAAGCAAGGTACATGCCCCCAACCGGAATCAAACCTGGGACCTTTCAGTCCGAAGGCCAACGCTCTATCCACTGAGCCAAACTGGTCTTGGCTAGAAGTTATTTTGATGAATAGTTAATAAAATTGCCAAAGTTTTAAATTGTACGTAGGACTTGTATTAATCTGATATGGTAAGACATATATATATATATATATATATATATATATATATATATATATATGTGTATATATATATATATACACACACACACACATATATATATATATATATATATATATATATATATATATATATATAAATGACTGTCATGAAGGAAGAAGTTTATACTTTCAGATCCCTAGAAACATGAAATATGGTACTCTACACAGGGCCACACCAGGGTTGGCCAGGAAGTAATAGCCTTTACTGTGGTTTCCATAGGAAAGGCATAACAACACAGGATAAGCAGGCTTAGAATTAGCTAGTTTGAATAATTTCAGTGAATTTGGGTGTATTTGGGTGTAGTGGATGTCTCTAGTTGTCTGGCACCTGATCTTGGACTGATTTGGGCAGGGGATAATGGCTTGCTCAGCATGTGGCAGTCCATTAAAGGAGATAGAGGAAGCTATAGACTCTGGCTTGGTTGGTTTTGAAAAGCACTCCAGGATGAATTGTTTGCTGTCTCTAAGAGTTAGCTAACCCTGAGAAGGGCAATCTTTCTATACCCGGCCCCAAGATGTTAAAGCATCATAAAATATAGAAAATAAAAATCCATGATCAATACAGGTGATGTTCTTGTGCCGTTACTATAAAACAGGACAAATTATTGAATTCATACATTAGATATACTTGTAGCATATGTGAGTGAGTTCTTACAACTAATTCTGTTTTGAGATCACATGTTAATGTTCTATCCTGAAAGAGTGAAAATGTATCTTTTAAAAACAACAGCTTTAAATTCTAAGTAAACTAATTATTATGACATTTTTAAATTTAGAGCAAGAAAATATATTAAACTTTACAGCAACATTTGGCATCCAGGTCCATCTGTTCTGAAATTCTGTGTGTGGCCCAAGAGAAGTAGTAATTGGTTTTCTCCCTTGGAAGACCTAATACTTATCAGGAGTTTGAGATGGAGGACAACTGAGAAAACTTGTAAATGTGAACTGCTACATCTCAACAGTTGCCAGTATAGGCACGGAAGCAGAGGTTAGCTAAGATTCCATTTTTGTTTTTAATTTTTTTTTTAGTGAAAGGGATACTTTCCCATATAGAGCTAATGCTGTCTAAAGAACATATGAGAAAAGTGAGCTAGATAAAGGGCCCAGCTATGGGGTATACTAGTAAGTGATTAGAATGTAGACAAAAGGGATAGGAGGAAGGAATTTTCCTTTCATCTTCCTGGAACATCTATGAGAGATTTTGTTTCTTAGAAGTCTTTACCACAAAAACTGTAAGGCCTCAATCTGAAGGGCTGCAGGGTTATGGCATGAATTTTTAGTACTAGTACTCTGAACAAGGTTACCCACCTGGTTCTTCTTCAAATTTTATGTATTAAACAACAACAAAACTGACCATGCCTGAGGGGAGTGTATTATTAATTAGAACTCTAAATGACAGGAACCCAATGGCAAATAGCTAAATGAAAAACGAAAGTCTTGGGGCTTTGCTAGCTTCAGGCATAGCCAGACTCGAAGACTAGAATTATCCCTCCCCAAGTGTCTCTCAATCCTGCAGCATTAAAAAAAATATACAGACCTACTGGACAGAATCTCTGGTAAAAGATATAACATTAATAGAATTTAAATATGATATAATTTAACATAATATAACTTAGTCAAATGATCTTTATTGTAACCTTGATCTTTATTGTAACCTTGAGTTTAGACTTTGAGTTATCTAACTTGTCAATTAATTTTTCCCCCCTCTGCTGAGAGCATGTCCCTGTTAGTGGCTGCTACTACAGCCTGGACTGCAGATGAAGATTTGGAACAGAGTTACAGCCAACCTGCAAAGGTCATTACTGTGAGCACAAACAGACCTTTGTTTAACCCTCTTTGATTATGGGATGACTATGCCCCAGCCCCCATTCCTTCTTCTATAACAGACTGAAGAGTGAAAATTAGAATCCAGGTCAGCCCAGGCCTTACTGTTTCTATAATACTGATTAGAGAAGACAGCTACATCTGTCTTAGGTGGGGAGGGGGTTATTGGCTCCTATTGCTATGGTCAAAACCGGGGAAAGGTGTGTTTTTGGTATACTTCACTGGAACTTAGAATAGAGATCTCAAATTTCTTCCAATCCCAAAATTCAATTGCTTTTTTTATTTCCAAAATTGATGAAAATATTTTGTTATTTACTGTTAACTGATGCTAACTTCGCTAGTCCTGTTTGTGGGATTATATATTTGAGGTTTAACTGTGGTATTAACCTGTGGGACTGACTGAAAAATAAACCACGGTATAGGTATATAGCATTCCTTATATGGAAAAAAATGTGTTAAGTTGCAGATTATAGACAAAAAAGGTCAACTTTTAAAAGAAGGGTGCAGCTAAGGTAAAACTTAGATTACTCAGATGATTCTTTTTAACACACACACATATTAATAGGGGTACTGTAATTCACATTCCCCATAGGAGGGTCACAAAAATCAGTACTTCACAATATTTTCTTGTGATAAATTTGTTTACATATTGGTTCCTAGAGAGATTTTTTTCCTCCACAAATTCAGATTATCTTCACAATTTATAGAATTAGAAATCATTTTCAAGTTCTTTATATAAAGGTAATATCAGTCTGCTCCAATCCTTCTAAACCTTTATTACTATTCAAATTTTGACATCTACAGATTAGAATTCCTATTTCATTTTCAAAGATTTAAAGCAGTTTTTCCAAAGTCATTATTTTGTAGCTTAAGCACCCGAAACAAGGGACATGAGGTCATTTTAATCAGGACCACAGATAGTTGAAAATTTAAAAAGTAGCATTTTGTTTTTTTATAATATCAAACTAAACATGATGATAATTATTCTTAGTAAAATGTAAATAATAATATTAATAGTAATATTTACTGTCCTTTACTGACTACCTATTCTGGGCCAGAATTTAACTGTACATGATTCTCTTCAATCCTGAAAACATCCTGGCAAGGTATATGCCATCTTAATTGTTTGAGATAAAGAAGCTGAGTTCCAGAGACATTACTGTCATAACTACCATGCGACTTTAATGGGAAGAACTGGCTTCTAATCCCAAGTTCCTTGGAAGCTGAAGTCCACAGCTTTACCACACTGCCTTTCTCCCATTTGGCTCTGAAATGCGTTTCTACTCTGGCTATCAAATTTATCTATCATCTCAAGTTTCTTTCTAAATTACATATTTTATTTCCAAAATAAATATTTATGCCATGTAAACTTCACTTTAACAGGAAGCAGAGAATAGTTGCCATGAAAGCTTCTGGTGATCTTCCTACGGGAAAGGGAAGTTGTGGTTTATAAGGAGCACATGTGGGGACCCCTAATAAGCAGTTTGTGGGCCGTTGGACCACAGGAGGGGGTGGAGAGGCCTTGGGAGGAAGGCAGAGCACGTAAATTAAAATTTGAAATCCCTTCAAAAGCCAGCATAATTGATAGGAGTAATTTGGGTTTATTGAAGAGTCCACAACATTCTCTTTGTGAATGCTTTTTTTCGAGTATATTAAAAAGTCAGAAGGCATACAACTTTCCAACCACTAGATGTCACTGCTGCTCATGAAATAGAATTGCCCAGGCTCAAGTGCACTGGCTTTCAAGTGTACATAGTCTGTTGCTACCTGTCCCCTTGCCTGAAGTTTACCTTCCAACCAGGAGCCATGAGAGATGTAAAAGAGATCAAACACACGGGTCCTAAAGGGAACCTGTATTTTTCTGTCAAGGGACAAGACAAACCTACAGAAATAAGCTACAGAATATTGCAGAGTGTACATTCATCTGTGAACTGCTGCAAAGATGAAGGGCGGAGGTAACAGGAGCTATAACATCCGAGAGAGAGAAGTAATTGTAAACTGGAGCGGCTGTGGAAGGTTCCACTGATGTGGGGATTGAGTGATGTTCTAACGGACGAATAAGAAATGGCTCAGGCAGGAAGAGAGCCCTGTCATTCTGCGGAGGAATGACATGAGCACAGGCATGGACATGGACATAAAACACAGAGTCCAGATGAGATGGAAGACGCCTTTGGCCAAGAGTGGAGGCCGGTTGTGGAGCAGACTGAGATTTTACTGGATCAGAAATAACACAGAGGAGCCTTGAAACTTACCCTCTCTCCTGAGTTTGCCTCTAAATTTTTTTTAAAAAATATATTTTATTGATTTCTTACAGAGAGAAAGGGAGAGGGAGAGTTAGAAACATCGATGAGAGAGAGAGAGACATCGATCAGCTGCCTCCTGCACGCCCCTTACTGGGGATGTGCCCGCAACCAGGATACATGCCCTTGTCCGGAATAGAACCCCGGACCTTTCAGTCCGCAGGCCAAGGCTCTATCCACTGAGCCAAACCGGTTTCGGCTTGCCTCTAAAATTTTGAACAGGAGATTAATGCGACAAACATTTCATTGCAGGAAGATGAACTGGGCATTGGGGTCAGGCACCGATGATGAATCACGAATTATATTATTACTCCCTTGTAAACACTGAGTTTTCTTCCCTACGTAAATGGTGCAATCTTCTGTTTTTGAGAAACTTGCCTATTGTCATCTCCCATGTTCCTCTCCTGCCAAACCTTCTTCTGGAAAGAGCAGCGATACCCACGCCTTCTCCAACATAAAACTGGCACGTGCTGGTCTTCAGGTAGAGCGGGGACATTGGCTTCTGCTCTGGTCTTGTCCCCAGACTCACCTTCCTCTGGCTCATCCATTTTACTAGTAAAATAATTGGAATTGGCGCTCTCTGGGTTCAGGCAATCAGCTCCCCTTAAAAAACACACACAAAACCGCTTTAACGCCAGTGAAGGCACATCTCCAAGCGACGGCTCCTCTATTCCAGGTGTGCTGATCCAGGTGGATGACTGTTGCAGGGGTTTTCCGTTTTGCCAAAACTCTACTTAATCTAATTCTGATAGAACAACAACAACAACAACAAAACACCAGCCCAAACCGGTTTGGCTCAGTGGATAGAGCGTCGGCCTGCGGACTGAAAGGTCCCAGGTTCGATTCCCGGTCAAGGGCATTTATCCTGGTTGCGGGCACATCCCCAGTGTGGGGCGTGCAGGAGGCGGCTGATCGATGTCTCTATCTCATCGATGTTTCTGACTTTCTATCCCTCTCCCTTCCTCTCTGTAAAAAACCAATAAAATATATATTAAATATATATTAAAAACAAACAAAAAAACCCCACCAGACTCTTAGGACCGTTCTAGGTGCTCTGAGGTGAGGGCAGATCGGCGGGCGGCGTGGAAAAGGTGGCACTTCCTGAGCCGCATTCAGAGTCTGTCCCTGTCTGGCGGCGGGACGTCGCTGGGGTCGAAGCTGTTGGCTTCATGGCCTCCCGGTGTTTCCCCGGCCTCTCAGCTTCCGGGCGGGCCACTCCCGCATCCGGCAGGCGGACAGGGCACGAAGGCGCTGCCAAGCACCAAGAGCATAGAGACACCAACAAGGCGAGGACTCGGACGTCCCGGAGGGTCACATGGCTTCCTTATGGCAAGGCGGCAGGCAGGGCTCTTCGCACAGAGGCTCTGGCCTCCATGGAGATCCGGGTCCTCCTGAGGCCTCCAGGCGCTTCCGCTTCCGGTGGTGGCGAGGGCGTTTCCGGCGGCTCCGCTTTCCCTCCACGCCGGAAGGCCTGGGTTCCTGCCCAGCTAAGCGGAGGATGGAAACACCCCAGAGAGGGGTACACGGTAAGGGGGATTTGTGTTTTCCACCCGTGATTGGCAGCCGGTGGAGGCGGAGGCTGCTAGAAACTAGGCGGGTTTCTCACGGCGCGGGGAGGCCCTCTCCTTCCCCGCTGCCCCGCGTCCACGAAGGTGAGCCTGGTGTTAAAGTGGATGAGAGCCATGGCGCCCGGGACCGCCTCTCTCACCTGGTTGTCTCTAGTTGTGTATAACGGGGTTCCGAATGGAGTGAACTTCAAAACCTAAAGTTTAAAACTTGTGAATGAGCCCCACCGGCGTGGATCAGTGATTGAGCCTCGACCTGTGAACCAGGAGGTCGCGGTTCGGGGAGAGCGCGGTCAGGACACATGCCTGGTGTGCGGGCTGGATGGGGCGTGCAGGGGGCAGCCAGTTAATGATTCTCATCATTGATGTTTCTGTCTCTCTCCCTCTCCCTTCTGAAATCAATAAAACTATATTTAAGCCGAGATCCGTTTGGCTCAGTGGATAGAGCGTTGGCTTGCAGACTGAAAGGTCCCGGGTTCGATTCCAGTCGGGGGCATGTGCCCTGGTTGCGGGCACATCTCCACTGTGGGGTGTGCAGGAGGCGGCTGATCGATGTCTCTCTCTCATCGATGTTTCTGACTTTCTATCTCTCTCTCCTTTCCTCTCTGTAAAAAATCAATATATTTATCAATATATATATAAACTATATTTAAAAGCAAGCAAAAACTTGTGGATGGCTTCTCACTGTTCTCTGGACAAGGGCCCTCAGTCCTCACCTCGTCCCATACCTCCTGGGATGCCTACGTGCTGTGCCATCTGCCTTTCTTTTGCCTCCTTGAGTTCACCATGCTCTGTCCCACAGGTTCCCTGTTCGTTTTGTTCAGTCTGGACCTCCTCTCCCTCCCTTTCCCCCTCTCACCCCTGACTCCAGGTGAACTCATACTCATTCTCCAGCTTCAGTTCAACGCTAACTTCCTCCGGGAAGCCTTCCCAGTTATGTCAGCTTCTTTATGCTATGCTTTCGTAGAATCAGGTGCTTTCTTCTTCTTTTTTTAAATATATTTTATTGATTTTTTACAGAGAGGAAGGAGAGGGACAGAGAGTTAGAAACATCGATGAGAGAGACATCGATCAGCTGCCTCCTGCACGCCTCCTACTGGGGATGTGCCCACAACCAAGGTACATGCCCTTGACCGGAATTGAACCTGGGACCTTTCAGTCCGCAAACCGACGCTCTATCCACTGAGCCAAACCGGTTTCAGCTCATACTCGTTCTTCAGCTTCAGTTCAACTCTAACTTCCTCTGGGAAGCCTTCCCCAGTTATGCCAGCTTCTTTATGATATGCTTTCATAGAATCAGGTGCTTTGTTGTCACACATTTATCCCTTCTTACTTATATCCCATATTTCTTGCTAACAGGGTCTCTGTCTGCCTTGGAGAGACAGTAAAAACCATGCTTCTCTGCTCTGCTTCTGTTGATCCCACAGGGAATGGTGGTGAGGTGGTGAAGAAGCTGGAAGTTCAGGGTTAAATTCCTCTAGATAAGAAGATTCCAATCCTTTTAGCGTCATTCTATGTTGCCTGAGAAAAACAACTTTACATTCATTCACATGTCATGGAATACTGAACCACTGCAGTCTGGGCCCTGTAGGACATAAAGACATTAACATCTTTTTTTTCTTTTTCTTTTTAAAAAATATATTTTATTGATTTTTTTTACAGAGAAGAAGGGAGAGAGATAGAAAGTCAGAAACATCGATGAGAGAGAGACATCGATCAGCCGCCTCCTGCATGCCCCACAGTGGAGATGTGCCCGCCAGCAAGGTACATGCCCCCAACCGGAATGGAACCCGGGACCTTTCAGTCCGCAAGCTGACGCTCTATCCACTGAGCCAAACCGGTCTCGGCAAAACATTAACATCTTACAATCATTAAATGGCATGGGGCTGTGATTGTTGCACCGCCCCCCAGTAAGTGAGATAAAGCTAAAAGTGGCCAAGCCATTCTGAGGATATTTCCACAAACAATAAGACCTTTTCTGAAATGACTAAATTCATTAGAGATTCTTAGTCAGAGACTTACAGATTACTGCCTAGAAAAATAGAGGCATGTATGGCAGTCTGGGACAAATAGGTTTTACATTTATGAGTGTGGCCAAGATAGCAAGTATTTTGTGCAGTGACAGAATTTTCCTATGCCCAGCTTACTGTGTGGGCAAGTCATGTTGATGGCTTGTGAATGACACATTCTTTTTTTGGCTTTGTTCTGGTAACCCCCTCATAGTAAACAATGAATAAATCAAATGATCTCATGCAATTAATAATGTGATTATATCAGGAAAGGGCATTGTTATGGAAGATGTTTAAAAGCATTTTATATTATTACTAATGTCCCGGTGCACAGATTCATGCACATTGGAAGGAGATTAATTAGAAGAAATATTTTAATAATTTTATTTGCCCTTTCTATAGTAGAAGTGTCAACAAAAGTCACAATTGATAATGACAGATCAAAACACACACATGTGATTGGCCCCAACAAGAGCTTTATATGTATCATGCATGCGCGAGTCAACTTAACCTTTTATATACATAGATAAACTTGCATAATTAGACCTGCTTTCTGATTTAGCTAAACTTTTTTTCCATCCCAGTGAAGTACCCCAACTTCTCTTTCAGGTAATTGTCAGCAACACAGCACTAAATATCAATATAAAAGCAGGTCATTATTGTAGATCATGCAGGCAGAACAAAGGATAAAATATTTACCTGCAGCAGTGTTTGACCATATTCTGCACAGTGAGAAAACCTGAAGTCATTTTCAAGTTCCACCATGTCTTACTTCTTTTCAGTTGGGTCAAGTTTTTAAACCTTCTAAATCTCCATTTTCAGGCTAATAAAATGAAAATAGGATTTTACTGAGTCTGCTATCTACCTACTCCAATACTTCTGTTAGGATCAAATGAGATGAGGCATGGAAAACACTTCATAAACATTTGGTTAAACTGTAAAATGTTTTTTTTTTTTAATATTTTATTGATTTTTTACAGAGAGGAAGGGAGAAGGATAGAGAGTTAGAAACATCGATGAGAGAGAAACATCGATCAACTGCCTTCTGCATGAACCCTACTGGGATTGTGCCCGTAACCAAGGTACGTGCCCTCGACTGAAATCAAATCTGGGACTTTTCAGTCTGCAGGCCAACACTATCCACTGAGCCAAACCGGTTTTGGCTAAACTGTAAAATGTTTGCACCTGGGTATAAAGCTAGTCATGTTCCTGGGTTGAAGAAACTGAAAGGAGGCTGGTTGCTAGGGAGAGGAAGCTGGGCATTGCTACATGATGTCATTACCTGGCGCCCACACTGACTGTGGGCTGAGCTGGGTTGTGGGCTGCATTTTGTACGATGGGGTCTTAGCAGCATTGGCTGTGATTTGGTGGAGTGTAGCTCCAGGATGGTTTCAGAGCCTGTGTTCCACTTGGGAGAAGCCGAGTGTTGGTTTGTTGGTGCTACGTCTGTGGTGCCACTTATTTTTAAACTAGAGGCCTGGTGCATGAAATTCATGCACAAGTATGGTCCTTAGGCTTGGCTGGCAATCGAAGTGTGAGCCTCTGGTGTGGAAAAGCAGGTCCCAGATGACCTCTGACCCTGGGAAGCACCTGGGCTCCTGGGTCCTCATGCCCCCCTCTGCCTGGGTCATCAGCCCCTGCCTAGCTCCCTCAGCACCTGGGAGCTGGGTGGCAGCACTGTCCCCCACCACTGCCACTGGTCAACATTGGCAGGGCGATCGGGCCCATTGCATGTGCCTTGGCCTGGTGCTGCCTCCTCCCGCCATGGTCCTGCTCTTGTTGGGGCCCATTGGAGCTGACAGCACCTCCACTGCCGCCTGCTGCCAGTGGCATCATATTGCCAATACCTATCATGTTTTGTGCTGCCCCCCTGGTGCTCAGCACATGCCATAGCGAGTGGTTGAACTCCCAGTCAAGGGGAGTTGCTTTTATTATATAGGATGGCCAGTGTGTGTCATGGCAGCTCTTGTGTTGGATGTCTGCCCTCTGGTGGACAGTGAACATCATAGCTACCGGTTGGATGGATAGACACTTAGCCTTTTATATATATATAGATATATTTTATGTTTAGCATTGTGTCTGGTTGTATATTTAAAAATTGATCACAACCGTATTTCCAATTCCCCATGCTGTTCTAAAACATTGCCATACTCCCTCAAGGGTTGAGGTCTTTTTTCTTTGGAGTTGGGTGGCATTTTGTGGTCTTAGCAAAGAGAATGTGATAGAAGTGACACTGCGTGACTTCTAAGGACAGTTAAAAAATGTGATATGGCTTTCACCTAATTTACTCTTTCTCAGAAAGCTCATCCTCACAACCCAGCCACCTTGTGAGGAAGTTCAACCCACAGGGACAAGCTAGGGGTAGGTTTATAAGCCCATGGAATCAGCTAAGGTCTCAGCCCAATACAGTTATCAATTCACGTATAAGTAAGCCTCTGGCTGATTCTAGCCTCAGCCTTTGAGCTCTCCCAGATGATGGTAGGCAGATCAGAGATGAGATGTCCCCACAAAGCTTTGTCTAAATTGTAGCTTCGCAAGCAAAATAACTGCTGATATAAGTTTTTGGGTGGCTTGTTATACAATAGTAAATAATTGGAAAATCAGTCCTAAACAGGAAGCAAAGCATTCTATTTCAGCTTGCCTCTGTGCTTTTGTTGATTTTGCTTCGTGAGTCTGAATTATCCTTTCTTTTCTCTCCTCTCCCATTCCTTTTACAGTGGTACCTCGAGATACCAGTTTAATTCGTTTTATAACCTTGAGGCGTGGGAAACTATGAGACGTTCGAGTCGCGTAAACTGCTGGGTCGTGTGCAGCTGACCGATCCGCACAATTACTCCTATCTCAAATGTTGCTCGTATTTCAAAGCAAAAATCGCTTGCTCGACGGCTTGTATTTCAAAAATCTTGAGGTACCACTGTACTTGCCTAATTCTCCTGTTTATTCTTCTTGAATCAACTCAGGTATTAATCTCTTTAGGAAGACGTTTATACTCCTTAGTCCAGTGGTTGGCCACTCTGTCGACTAATGAGTTTGCCAACCACTGCCTTAGTCAAATGCCCCTCTGTTTGTATAAATCCTAATACCAGTCCTAGTCACTTGGGCTTTTAGGATCCATTTAAGTTGCACTAGTTGGTGCATT
This sequence comes from Lasiurus borealis, assembly GCA_004026805.1. Classification (NCBI taxonomy): domain Eukaryota; kingdom Metazoa; phylum Chordata; class Mammalia; order Chiroptera; family Vespertilionidae; genus Lasiurus; species Lasiurus borealis. Next base: position 14,143 of record PVJN01020415.1, read on the forward strand.
CATCTTGATATATTATTCATCTTTGTATTATTCATCTTTTTACACTTGGAAACTAACAGTGCCTGGCTCTACCATCTACTTACTACCTGTGTGGACTTAGCCAAGTTAATAAACGTATCCAAGACTCCCTTTCCTTATCTGTGAAGGGAGATAAAAGGTCCAACATGTAGTGTCTTGTGAGGATTAGAAGATAAAGTCATCTAAGTTTCTGGCACATAATAAATACTACATAAATGCTATCACAGTTATCAGAGTAACCTCAACATAGGTGGAAATACCCACAATTCCAGAAAGCATATTCAACAGAGATCCTGACCCCACTTTCCTTCTCATCCACTGGGCAACTTGGAACCAATTACCTTTTCCCCACAAGATAATTTTCTCTATACACCACCCATAGAGGGAGGGGGGGTATAGTTTAGAAAGGGAGTTGATGAGTGGGTTTTGACACTCACAGCAGAAGCAAATTTTAAGAATTTTTACATTCCTAAGAGCCAAGTTCTTGAGACAGATTGGTGCTTTATAAAGCCAAGTTCTTGAGACAGATAGGTGCTTTAAAGTTCAAAATCTTGGCTTTGGATATCAGAATCCAAAGTTCTGAAGGTAATAAGGCAGAGAAATTATATCCAAATCATCTGAATGTCTGATTATGTAAGAATTAATAGGAGAGACTCAGATCCTGCCCTGAATTTTCTCCCTCCTACCTCCTAAGCAGAAGAGAATTGGTACATGATATCTTAGGGCACATAAATGTAGCTGTAGGGGACTGGAAACCTTTTAGAAGCCCCATGGTTACCATGGAGCCAAACAGCAGACTAGCCACGACATGGTAAAGCGCCTAAGCTAATAGCTCGGAATCCCTTGTACCCCAGAGGTGAGAGAAAGGATCCAGTGGGGGTGCAAATGACTGAGAGAGATCCAGTGGACGTGAAGGAACCTGAGGCAAGAAAGGAAGACATAATGTGTGTGTGTGTGTGTGTGTGTATGACTGCTAGAGGCCATTTTCATTAGTACCTGCCAGCCCATGACAATGTGCATCTGTTGAAGAGATTTATAGCTCAGTAGACACCAGATATTGTAATAGTTACATTTTTGGGGGCGGTGTGGGGATGGATATGATTGATGCTAATTCCTAGGTGTGAGGGAGTAATTTGAATACAACTTACTTAGTCAAGAGACTTTTCTTCCTTCCGTTACTCTGCCTTTAGAATGGAAGGGGTCTTTTTCTTTAAGTTAATGGGTAGCATGGTGATGTCTAGACTATTGCAGTGGTACCCTCTGCAAGCCCAATTAGGGCAATCTCTTCCATGTGGTTTACCAGTAGTCTCAGCCAGCTTCTCCCCAACAAACCGATGCACAAGCTTTTGTGGAGGCCAGCGGAAATATCCCTCTTTGGGAGACGTGCTGCTTTCTTAGGATTTCCTTGTGGCTCTCAGCATGGCCGACCTTCTTATCGCTGTGATTTGGAAAAGCACATGCTGTTCTCAATAATCTTGGCAACGGACTTTATGAGAAAATTTTGTGGGAGTTGTCTTTTCCAGTTATAGCTAAACCACCAAGGTCAAGTTCTGTTTAGCACTGGTGAATATAGTTGCAAAGCCTGCAATATCCAGAGATAAAGCACAAAAGGGGAACAGCATAGAGGAGCAATTCTAATAGGGGAAATTTATTAGGGTGTCTAGGTGAGGGGTCGGCAAACTCATTAGTCAACAGAGCAGCAAACCGTGGCTTGTGAACCACACTTTGCCGACCACTGGTCTAGGTTGTTGTCCTAGCTCCAACAGTTTCTAGCCCTAAGTCCCGGAAAGGTATTTTAGTTATCTGTTTTTCAGTTTTACCCCCCCCCCTTTTTTTTTTCTGTAAAATAGACTTTCCTTGTGAGATTTTGGAATTAAATAAAAATGCATACAACACACAATGTCCAGAATTTTGTAAGTTCTCAAGGAATGTTGGCTGCTATTATCATGTTTATTATTATTCTCAGCATTGATAGTGGCAGAAAGTATAGACATTTCCTGGTGCTCTATCTACCTTGTAATCTGAATACTTAATTTTGTATATTTAGAAGCCAGGTGCTGATAATCTAGATTGAAAAACTGCTCACTAAATGTTTCCCCTCTATTTTTGAGCATACAGGGGGATGGCACTTACCACCTGCTTGAGTGTAGTCATGACTATATGACTTGCTGGAGTTAATAAAACAAGAGTAATGATACTTGTCACCTCAAACAGTGAGAGTTCAGATGGTACAAATCCTACGAGAGAATATTGGGTGCAGAAAATCCTGCCAAAATGTGATAGATGTAGCATAAGTGAAAAATAAACTTTTCAGCTTTAAACCACTGACATGACTGAAATGATTGAAATGTGGTTGTCATTTGTTGTTACAGCTTTACTTAGCTCAGATCATCCCAGCAAGCCCAGAAGAGCAAAGTCAATAAAATGTATTTCACTTTTTGACAATTGTTTTGTATAGCATCCTTTTGTCATTTAAAGAGCTTTTTTTCTTTTTATTGTTCAGAAATTATTTTGTCACAATCAAGTATTTTTTTTGTTCAAATTCCCAGAAATTATTAATTCATAATTGCTTTGCAATATCATATTGCAATAATTTTAGCTTTTGCCTTGTGAGTTTTCTTGTGTGGCTATTGTTTTTAACAAGTTCAATTTGCTTATGTCAAAATTTTGGAGATATGAATCTTGTGTAATTTTGTAGTCAATAATAAAGTTTATTAGAAAGGGAGAAGTGCATAGCACAAATTCAAGCACTAGATTGATAGGTTCCAAACCTGCTTCTGCCACTGCTGTGTTGCTTGGCATAAGTTTCCTGACTGTCTCTGTGTTTCACTGCTCTCATCTATAGAAAGGTATAATGTTAGTATCCAACTCATAGGATGTTTTATAATATCCCGTGACTAGAGGCCAGTGCACAAATTTGTGCACGCATGAGGTTCCTCCGGGAGGCCTGCAGAGATTGGGCCTCAGCTCGCACCCCCAGCATTGCAGCTCTGCTGATGCCACCCCCTCACCTGCTCCACCTGCTGCAGTCCTGCTCCTATCAGGGCCCATCAGGGCTGGCAGAGCCTCCACTGCTGCCTGCTGCCAGTGCTGTGTCACTGATGCCTGCCATGTTCTACATCATCCCCTGGTGGTCAGCGCATGTCCTAGCGAGTGGTTGAACTCCAGGTCTCCCGATTGAACAACCGCCTAAGGGGACAATTTGCATATTAGGCATTTATCATTAGGCATTAATCCTATGGAGAGGGCTAATAAACTACTTTTTAAAAAATCTCTTAGAATAGTGTCTGGAACTATAAAAGTGGAATATTATATACAGGCTTAACTACTATAAACTTTTTGTTTGTTTATATAAATATAATTATTTTTGCTCTGTTCTTGTAGCTATAAATTCTGTCAACAAGATATATATATATATATATATATATATATATATATATATATATATATATAAAATGTATTTTATTGGTTTGTTACAGAGAGGAAGGAAGAGGGATAGAGAGTTAGAAACATCGATGGGAGAGAAACATCTATCAGCTGCCTCTTGCACACCTCCTACTGGGGATGTGCCTGCAACCAAGGTATGTGCCCTTGACTGGTATCGAAGCTGGGACCCTTCAGTCCGTAGGCTAATGCTCCATCCACTGAGCATTAAGGCAATAAGATACGTTTTAATCAATTTTTAATCTCTAAAAAATTTCTCATGACTAATACATTTATTTTTATTTTTAAAATTTATCTTTACTGTTGGAACTAATATAGATATCCACTCCCCACTCTCTCCATTGACCCCTTCCTCTATTATTTTTTTTGCTTTTGTTCCATTGCTTGTGAGGTCAAGTAATGCCGGACATTGGGCAATGTTTAATGCCAGTGGGTTTTGATCCAGCATTTAGAAGGGCTCTGGAATCTGTAGAAGGCTGTGTGTAGATTAAGTAAGAGTCCAGAGATGAAAGATAATTTTGAAAGGCATTGGGGATCAGAGGAGCTTTAGTTAAAGGAGCTGAGTTCTCCTTGTCTCAGGACCCCTTGCTTTTTATTAACACAAATTGTCCTAAGGCAAGTTGGAGATACACTTAAAAGGGTAAGGTTTCTGTACAGAAGCATTGTCAGAATGGGGAATAGCCTATGGCTGTTCAGGTGTTTGGCCAACAGGAGGCAATAACATGTAGATTAAGATGCCCTGAGCTGTCTGGCAGCAAACAATCACCTTATTCAGATTTGAGGAAAATGTCTTTAAGCCATTGTAGCAGGTGGTAACATATATGACTCAGCCCTTTCTGAATCCCCAAGTTCCATCAACCTTTTGATGAAACTCTTGCAATTATGACATGCTGAAATTGGTTTCCGGCAGTCAAGTTCACAAAATTACTCTGAGATTAAGGTCCATAGGCAAGTGTGAGTCAGTTCTGAGAAAGTGTGTCAGCTAGAGTGGAGTGTATAGGGTCTTAAATTTAAGTCTTTAATCTATTTTCAGTTAGTTTTTGTGTATGATGTAAGATAAAGTCTAGTTTAATTTTTTTTGGTATGGCTATCCAGTTTTCACAACATCATTTTTTGATGAGACCTTCCTTTCTCCATTGTAAATTATTGGCTCCCTTGTAAAATCTGTTTCCCATGGCATGCCCCAGACTGACAGGAGGGAGATTTTCATATACATTTTACTAATTTTCTTTCATTTCTGACACTTCTATTATAGAGAAAGGACAAATAACAATATTAAAATATTTCTTCTAATTAATTCCCTTTTAATGTGCATAAATTTCATGCACCAGGTCTCTAGTAAATTTTAAAATGCAGTCAGTTTTGCACTCAAGAAAGAAAGCAGGTGAAACCATATAAAAAAACAGCATTTTTATTTGACCTTCTTATGCACTGTATGTGACTCCATATTTGGATCTTGGTGTTTTTCTTAATCTGACAATCAGATGATGCTAAAATTAATTTATATTGCATTAGGTTTTGGAATGGCAGAGGAGCAATCAGGAGATGAAAATGTTGGCCTATGTGAGTAGGACTTATATAGAGAATGAGGGTTTATTCTAATGGCTATTCTAGGCTTCTCTTATATTTTTTAGTATGTCTGGCAACAATATTTTCTCATATTAGTGCTCTCCTGCTTACTTTGTTTGGAAGATTCCAGCAACTAGCAGTGCACCAATGTTAAGAATGTTAGGTGGAAGTTGACATTCAAATACAGTTTATCTTGGTCGTGGTCTGATTCCTGGTCAGGGCACATGCCCAGGTTGCAGGCTCAGTTCCCAAGAGTTCTCAGTTCCTCATTCTCTACATAAGGCTTTTTTCACTTAAGCAAATTTAAAAAAGTTATTCTGCATAACACTCTGGATTTGGGTAGGGAAAAGAGAACTTTGTGGAAGAAATGAGGTTTGAAAAGTGGATGGGATATTTACAGGTGAAAAAATATTTACAGGTGACTGTTTTGTCTCACTTTATGTCTTCTTCAGAGCCAAATCCAGAGTGTTATGCAGAATAATTTTTTTTTTTTAAATTTGCTTAACTGAACAAATTTGGTCCTCTATACCCAAATTTGATCCTCTAAAATCCAAATTCATTTGTAATATGCAGGGCAAAAATTCTCTCTCATCATTGGTCTCCCCCCCCTCTCTCTCTTTCTCTCTCTCTCTTTTATTCACTGAAATTAAAAAAAAATTTAAAGTACAATTTATCTCCATCTCACTCTCTCCCTTATTTTATGCTATTTAACTAGACACAAGAGTCCAGTCTAAACTGGGAGTTACAAAATGGTTCTGGTCTTTAGCAAAGTTGGTGTGTAATTTTAAATTCCTAACATGAGAATGCTTTATTTGTTTTCTGGAGTTTTTAGGGAAGTAGAAAATATTACATGCCAACATCTCCAGTTGGTAGAGGAAAATCTGATATTATATCAATCTATTTAAAATTGAAAGTTCTGATCACTTAATTTTAATATTGTATGCTATTATTGATACTCAGTTCTCTAACTGATATTCCTATTGATCTAAAGTGACTTTTTAAAATCTAGAAAGCTGTATTTAAGAATGTTATTCATGTAGTAGAGAGATTAAATGAAATATTTAATTAGCACTTTTATTGTAGAATAGTTGGATACATTAAATCCATCTAAACAAAGATGTTCATATTAGCATGGAGAACTGGTCTCAAGTATTTAAATTTGAGCAATCTTATTTTCTTATTTATTTAGAAACTGTTTTAAATTATTCTACATTTTTTAATTTTATAGATAAAAAGATGTGTCAGACCTTATATTATTGAAAAGGGAATGTATTTGTTATATAGCTTTTCAGAAATTATAGAAAACTTTGAATTGTGCCATTTCCCTCAATTCTGTGAATTTCTGTTAAGACATACTAAACAAACACACACACACATCAATATACCTTTGGACTTAAAAACAACTCCTGAGGTTTATTTTGTCAAGAATATATCCTATATAATAAAAGCCTAATATGCTAAGTGTCTGGTCATCCTGTCAGCCATTCACCCAATCAAAGCATAATATGCTAATGATATGCTAAGGCGCTCAACTGCTTGCTATGATGTACACTGACCACCCACCAGGGGGCAGATGCTCTGACGGGTAGGTTAGCTTGCTGCTGGGGTCTGGCCTTTTGGGCCAGACATGCCCCGGAGCCCTCCCAAGGTCCCTTTATGGCTGGCCAACCTCCCATGTCCCTCCTTGGCTCTGATTGTGCACTGGTAGGATCCCTCGGCCTACCCTGTGCCCTCTCACAATCTAGACTGAGGGACACCCCCCCGCCCGAGTGCATGAATTTCATGCACCAGGCAGCTAGTGTGAATATATTTAGATAACACACCTTCCCCAGCTGGCTTTTTAATTTATTTTATGTATTTACTAGAGACCCAGTGCACGGATTCGTCCACAGATGGGGTCTGGCCAGCCCGGCCCCAATTGTGACAGATTGAAGCTGGGCCTGTCAGGAGGAGGAGATGGCAGGAGGTAGGCTGGTCAGCCTGCCCGGATTGGGGCCAGTCAGGGCAGGGCCAGCTGGGGGATTGGCCGTAGACAATTGGCCAGTACGCCCTGTCCCCGATTGGGGTTAGGGGGCTGATTGGGGGTGGGGACAGCCATGGGAAGGGACTGTGGGTGGTGGGCCAGCTGGCCCAAATGGGGTGGCGGTGCCAATCGGGGGCCAGCTGCCTGGGGGAGGGGCCACAGTTGGGTGGCTGGCCAGCTCTGTCCCTGATTGGGGTGGGGAGGGGCCTATCTGGAATGGGGAGGAGTTGCAGGAGGTTGGCCAGCCAGCCCACTTCCTATTGGGGTTGGGGGAGTGATCAGAGGCAGGGCTGGCCAGGGGGAGGGGCTGTGGGGCTGTTGTGGTGGGGGGAGGCTGATGGATGCGGGGCTTGCTGGGGGGGAGGGGGGTCGAGCAGTTGGCTAGCCAGCCCCACCCTTGATTCAGGTGGGAGAGTCTGGTAGTGGGCAGTACTTATTAAAGGATGCTTTTGAGAACAGGAACTGGGAAGAATGGGAAAGAGCAGGTTTGAGCAGAGGAGTAAGTAAAGTTGCAATGCTGGCCAGGGATCAGCCTCAGGTAACCACTTAGAGAGCTCTTGGGTCAATGGGAAAAAAAGGAGACATAAGTACCTGATGGGGCCAGTTCCCTGGCCATAGTGAGAGTCATAGTGATTGGTCATTATGGTCGTTATGGTGTTATGGTTGGTTGTTTTTTATATGTGTAAATTTTTTAAAAAAAATATATGAAGGGAGAGAGATAGAAAGTCAGAAACATCGATGAGAGAGAGACATCAATCAGCCGCCTCCTGCATGCCCCACAGTGGAGATGTGCCCGCAAGCAAGGTACATGCCCCCAACCGGAATCGAACCCGGGACCCTTCAGTCCGCAAGCCGACGCTCTATCCACTGAGCCAAACCGGTCTCGGCCTATGTGTAGATTTTTAATATATTGTAATTGACTTCAGAGAGGAAAGAAGGAAAGTGAGAAGAAATATCAATGATGAGAGAGAATAATTGATCAACTGCCTACTGCACACCCCCTAATGGGGATTGATCCTGCAATCTGGGCATGTTACACAACTGGGAATCAAACTGTGACCTCCTGGTTCATAAGATGAAACTCAACCACTGAACAACACTGGCTGGGCCCAGTTGGACTTTTATATTTATTGATGTTAGTGACCATTGAGAAAAGTAGTTTGTGTGCAAGAGTATAAATTCCTTAAGAATTTATATTAGGAAAGAATATTAATGACTGTTGAATATATTATAGAAATAACTGTAAAGTGAACCTGGAAAAAAAGAAAACACATCCAGTTTCTGGGGACAAAATTAAATTGCATTTTCACTTAAAATGTTAAAAAATAATTTTTTGAAATATTTATAGATTGTTTTTAAATTTCATTTTAAAATACTTAGGGACTTCCCAGTTCAGAGTAAACCTGGAGGCCAGGATATTAGAACCATTTGAGTAAAAGTTTTGTGTTCAGATTTCCCCAAGGATGTTGTGAAATCTCCTGGGAACAAACTTGCAGAATTACAGTGATGTTCTTCCAGATTTTCGTTCGGCCCTGACAGCCTGCTTTTTTTGTTTTTCCTTCTGCATACAACGTAGAACAGCTAATCAATCAATCAATCAATCAATCATTCGGCCCTGACAGCCTGCTTTTTTTGTTTTTCCTTCTGCATACAACGTAGAACAGCTAATCAATCAATCAATCAATCAATCATTCGGCCCTGACAGCCTGCTTTTTTTGTTTTTCCTTCTGCATACAACGTAGAACAGCTAATCAATCAATCAATCAATCAATCAAACAAACAAACAAAAAAGGCTAGATCTATAGAAATGTATAGTTTGTGAAGTTACTTATAGTGAACCCATTAGAAAATACAGTTTGAAGCATAATTATATTCTCTTATTTTTCCTGGTTGATAACATATGACCTGAACTATTAGTATATAGCTCTTCCCTTTTTTCTCTTTCCTCCCCTTCCCCTTCCCTTCCCTTCCCTTCCCATTCCCATTCCCATTCCCATTCCCATTCCCATTCCCTTCCCATTTCCTCCCTCCCTCCCTTCTCTCTCTCTCTCTCTCTCTCTCTCTCTCTCTCTCTCTCTCTCTCTCTCTCTCTCTCAGCAAAAATCACATTTAAACTAAATAGGAAATTAAACTCTGTGTGTGATTGTTTATGGACTGAATTGTGTTCCTCCTGAATTCATATCTTGAACTTCTACCCCACCATCTCAGATACTGTATGTGAAGACAGGGCTTTTAAAGAGGTAATTATGGTTAAATGAGGCCATTAGGGTGAGCCCTAATTCAGTCAGAGAAAGCAGAGATGTATGGCACAGAGGAAAGGCCATCTGCAAGCTAAGGAGAGAGACCTCAGGAGAAAACAAACCTGCACACATCTTGAACTTGGGCTTTCAGCCTCCAGAATTGTGAGAAAAATACCAGTCTGTGGTATTTTGTTATGGACTTCTTAGCAAAATAATACAGTGAAAATGAAATAAGTATTGAATTTTTGAGTAAAAAGCATTGAGTTATTTAAGACTCTTATAAAGGTACATGTTCTAACATCTGAACTGCAGGCTTCTGCATATATTGGTACTTATGTAACAATTCTAGTTTTCTATCATGTTACTCTCATTTAGCACATAACTGTCGACATTTGTTCATCTGATCACTTCCTTTATTCCCCTTTGGACTACTTGTTCATTTCATTCAACTCCAAGTTCATGTTGCAGGAAAACATCTGTGGAAAGAAGAACAGCTGGATTTGAATTCTTTCTCTGTTTTTTAACAATTGTGGTAAAACAAAAATTCACCAGTTTTATCACTTTATCATTTTTAAGTGTACAGTTCAATAGTAGTCTGTAGAACTTTTCATATATGGCCTTTATTATATTGAGGTTGTTTCCTTCTATTTTTAGTTTGTTGAGTGTTATTTTAATTTAAATCATGAATGATTGTTGAATTTTGTCAAATGCTTTTTCTGCATTGATTGAGATCAAGTGTTTGTTGTACTTCGTTTTGTTAATGTAGTGTGTTATGTCAATTTTTATATGTTGAATCACCTTTGCATTGTAGGACTAAATCTACTTGGTCATGATGATGTAGAATACTTTTTATGCACTGTTGAATTTGGTTTGGCAGTATTTTGTTGAGGATTTATGCATCAAGATTGATCAGAGATATCAGAATTTTTTTTCAGTATGTTTTCTGGCTTTGGTATCAAGGTGATACAAAATTTAGAAGTATTCTCTCTTCTATTTTTTTGGAAAATTTAAGAGGGATTGGTATTCTTTAAATGTCTGGTGGAATTCACCAGTGAAACCATCTGATTCTGGATTTTTTTTTGTTGAGTGGCTTTTGATTACTGATTCATTCTCCTTACTAGTTATAGATATATTAATATTTTCTGTTACTTCATAATTTAGTCTTGCTAGGCTGTATATTTCTTGGAGGTTTTCCATTTTGTCTAAGTTGACCAATTTGTTGGAGTATAATTGTTCATAATAGTCCTCTATTATCTTTTTACGTTTCTGGCATTAATTATAATGTCTACTCTTTCATTTCTGATTTTAGTTGAGTCTTCTGTCTTCCATAGGTAATCTGGCTAAGTATTTATTAATTCAATTTATCTCAGAAAAAACTCTATAATAGTTGTGAGAACATGTTACTTACACTCTTGGAGTTTTTACCTGTTCATCGGTAAAATAAACATATAATGTACCATGTCAGGTTGCTGTCCCCTACTTCATTATTTTATTGAACTATTTAATATCACATTGTTGGTGCTTCATAAATAGTAGTTGGCGTTATTTATACTTATTAAGAGAGAAGTTATTCTCCCTTAGTAGATTACAAATCTCTCCTTATTTCAAAAGAATCATGACCTTAAGCCTCACACATATTATTAGCCTTTACTTCTTAGGGATTTTGAATCTTGCTGTTGATAGTTTTCCTTTTGATTGTGTGGCCCTTCTGTGCACAAGTTTAACTCAATGAGTCAGATTACTTCCATAAATCTTTCATTATTCATTGCATGAAACCACTTATAGACATGTTTAAATTTTTCTTATTAAATTCCAACTCCAAAGCAGTATTTGGTGAACAAAGGGAAGATTCTTTGATTCCTCTAGTGGAAAACTGTATACTGTGAGTTTTATTGGCATTATTGTTAACAATTGATTGTCTTAAAAATCATGGAAGACAATGCATTTACCCATGCAGGATGAAGATTGGGATTGGGATATATATATATATTATAGCATTATTCCACTTTCTTTTTTTTAAATAAATCTTTATTGTTCAGATTATTACAGTTGTTCCTCTCCCCGCCCCGTCTACCTGGTTTCCACACCACCCTTTGCCCTTACTCCCCTTATTGTCCTCATCCATAGGTGTATGATTTTGTCCATTCTCTTCCTGTACCCCTTTCCCCCTGAGAATTGTCAGTCTGTGCTCCTGATTCTATTATATTCACCAGTTTATTCTGTTTGTCAAATTTTTAATTTACTTGATTTTTAGATTCACTTGTTGATAGATATGTATTTGTTGTCACTTTGTTATTCATAATTTTTATCTTTACCTTTTCTGCTTCTTCCTCTTCTTAAAGAATACTCTTCAGTATTTCATATAATACTGGTTTGGCAGTGATGAGTTCTTTAACTTTTTCTTGACTATGAAGGTCTTTATCTGACCTTCAATTCTAAATGATAGCTTTGCTGGGTAGAGTAATCTTGGTTGTAGGTTCTTGCTATTCATCACTTTGAAAATTTCTGGCTTGTATCGTTTCTGTTGAGAAATCAGCTGACAGTTGTTTGGGTATTCCCTTGTAGATAACTGTTTTTCTCTTGCTGCTTTTAATATTCTCTCTTTGTCTTTTACTCTTGGTATTTTAATTGTAATGTGTCTTGGTGTGGTCCTTTTTGGATTCCTTTTGTTTGGAGTTCTATGCGCTTCCTAGACTTGAAGTCTATTTCTTTCACCAGATGTGGGAAGTTTTCAATAATTATTTCTTCAAATAGGTTTTCAGTATCTTGCTCTCTTTCTTCTTCTGGCACCCCTATAATTCGGATGTTGGTACATTAGAAGTTGTCCCAGAGGCTTCTTACACTATCTTCACATTTTTGGATTATTTTTTTCTTTTTTCTTTTCCAGTTGGGTGTTTTTTACTTCTTTGTATTGCAAATCTTTGACTTGATTTTTGTAATCCTCTAGTGTCTAGAGTCTATTCTGCTGTTGGATCTCTGTATATTATTCTTAATTTCAGTCAGTGTATGCCTAATTTCTAGTTTGTCCTTTTTCATATCCTTGGGGGTATCATTAAATATCTTGGAGGTTTCTAGAAGATTCTTGAGAAACCTTATGACTGTGGTTTTGAACTCTATATCCAATCATTTGCTTTCCTCCATTTCTTTCATTTGTGACCTGTTTCTTTGTCTCTGCATTTTGGCTGCTTCCCTGTGTTGATAGAGTGGCTTTGTGTGCTAAGTGTCCTTTAGGGCCCAGTGGTTCAGCCTCCCCAGTTACCTGAGGTGGATACCTGATGCCAAACAGTCCAGTTTCTCCCTATATGAGTCTGGGTCCCCAGAGTCTCACTTGGAACTAGAGTTCAGAGCAGTTGGAAGTTTGTATCTCCCTCCTTATTGAAAAAGACAACAGTGTATCCAGTTGCCAGCCCGTTTCCACGTGTGCCCCCATATCTCTGCACTTCACTTCTGCACCTCTGAACCTCCTCCCAGTCTCAGTGTGCTTTTCTCTTTCCTTCTAGTTGTATAAATTCCACACAGTCAGCCTTCCCATGGTTCTGGATGCTATCCATTTGTCTTTTAGTTGTAGTTTTGATGTGGTTATGCGAGGCAGCAAGTGCAAATTCAGGTGTTTACCAATGCTACCATCTTGGTTCCTCTCTATTCTACTTCCTTACAGTTATTTAAAGTAATTACAAAACTATTAGTGAGTTCAGCAATTTTTATCTTAAACCTGATTATCTAGTATAGTATAATACTGCAGATGCTTGATTGAGAATCAAATCAGCTTAGATTTTGATTTTTAGCTTTTGCTGTGTATAAAAGTCCCCAAATTTCAGAGGCAGCTACACTAATACAAGAGAAATATGTAAATTACCATATCTCTATGATACCCACCAGCCAATCAGGAATAAGTATGCAAATTAACCCAACGAAGATTGTGGGTTAATTTCCATACACAGGTGCAGAGTGGCTGGGTGTGGGTTGGCCATTTATGCATGCACCAGCACCAAGCGGCCTGCATTTCGGGGACAGGTACCCTCAGGAGCCAGGCTGTTCTGATCCTGTAGGCCTCCACATAGACCCCGAGTGGCTGGGACCCTGAAATGACCCCCTGGCCACTCTGGCCTACACGGGCAGGTGAAGAGCACCTGGGGGCAGGATGGGAATCTCCCGGGGACTCAGGCACTCCTAGCTGGCACACATGCAAGCAGCTAGGGGTAGGGCGGGAACATCCCCTGCAGCGAACAAGCAGACACAGCAGGGCCCTGCTTGCCCCTGTTGTGGCAGTGAGGGGCAAGCATTCCACCACAGGGCCCTCACAGAGAGCAGACACTGGGGCCCTGCTTGCCCCTGCCCCCGGCAGCTAAGGACAAGCAGGCCCCCACGGAGAGCAGACACCAGGGCCTGTGGTGGTGTCAAGCAGACAGGTCTGCAGAGAGCAGAGAACCATGGGAGCAGGCCTAAGCCATCAGTAGGACATCCCCGGAGAGCTCCCAGATCGGAGAGGGTGCAGGTTAGGATGAGAGACTATGCACAAATTTCATGCACCGGGCCTCTAGTGTAACAATAAACATTAATTTCTTGCTCATATTATATGAGGGCTGTGGGGTGGCCGTAGCTGGGCTTCATATGTTTTCTAATTCCTGGGCTTTGGCTGGTGAGCATCTATTATTTGGGGCATGCTCTTCTCATGGTGAAGAGAGGTCAAGAACACAAAAAATCCACTGGAGTACATTAGACCCTCACATTCCAGCTCACATGGCCCAGCCCCAAATAAGTGGGGCAGAGAAGAGAACTCTGCCTCTAAGGAAGCATGTGAGGGTGGGAAGGGAATGACAGGTGAGGAGGGAGTGATAATGAACACTAAATTCAATCTCCCACAAGTACCTATCTTGGAAATACTGTGGACCCCTTACAGGGTAATCCCATAAAAAGCTCAACATGTCAATTCAGACTAGAAATAAATTATTTCTAAGTCAGAAACTTTTAGAACCCAAAGTGGATTTTTTTTTTTGTCTTTAAAGTCATAGATTCCTTTATTTAAAGTGATACTGTGTTTGGAGGCCCCAAAATAAAAATATTGAAGTGGGGGTGGGACCTACCTGTGGAATGCTTCCTCTTTCCCTCCTTACTTCCCCTCACTACACTGCTAAACACTAAGAGGATTAGCAGAATTTGAAAATCACTAGTGCAGCATTTCTTAGTTCACGCTGCACAGATATTTGGGGTATTAGGTTACAAAAAAATAAGTAAAATGTTTTTTGTTGGTTGAACAAAGTTAAGTAGAACTGCAGGAATTGTCAGAGCCTTTACTGTGTTAATGCTTCTTGTGAATCTCCAAGAGGGGTGTAAAGGTATCAGGATCACCCAAACTTTTTTGGAAGCAATTTTGTGCTTTAGCACACATCCTAGGAATGGCTGCATTAAACAGCTGCTGTTTTATTTAGAATGTATCTGGGACAGAAACTCAAGATGGAATAATTGGCGGAGTTTTTCTCATCTAGTTAGTTGTAGAGATCCCATTAAAGTTCAGGTCTCCCCGTTTTCTCCCGAGGAGTCTTCGGTTGTGCTGCTGACTTTGTTCCGATGACCAGGGCATACTTTTGCAGTGATGTAGTGGTTCATGGAAGTATGTTAACCTTTGAGAACAATAGGCCTGGAGAATGCCTCTGTGAGGGTCCAAAAAGAAAGAAATTGAATAACCATGAGTAACTGGTTTCACAAAGTGAATGAAGGATTGTATGATCTGATCTGAAGCAACGATTGGGGGTAAACCACATTAGCAAATGCTTCAGGATTTCTCTCCCCATGAATTTAAGGCTTTATTCATGAAGAAAATAATGGGTATTGAAAACTGTAATTCTCCATAGTCTACCAACTCTGCTCTTTTTTTCTCTTTTCTCTTTTGTTTACAAGTGAATGACTGTTGTGAATGTGAATAATTTATGTATGAGGTTATTGTTTGAAAAATTCTCTGAGTCTTGATAAACTACTTAGGAGATAAGTTTGGCCTTATTGGCCGTTCTTAGGGCCAAAGAGCTTCATAGCTATTATACATTCAGATGGAGTAATCACCATCAATTTTATGTTTCTAAGGAAGATTCATAATATCAAGTGGTGGTGGAGATAAAATGGAGGAGAGCTTTAATTCTTATATCATTACCTGTGTCTTAGAAATCCAAAATTTCGGGTGAATTAAAATCTAAAAATTGCATTAGTAAATGGGAAATATCTCAAAGAATTAGGATGGCCTGGTTGGTATGGTTCCGTGTTTGAGCACCAACCTATGAACCAGGAGGTCATGGTTTGATTCCCAGTTAGGACACATACCTGGTTGCAGACTCGCTCCCCAAAGTGGGATGTGTAGGAAGCAGCTGATCAATGGTTCTCTCTTCCTCTCCATTCCTTTCTGAAATCTATATATTTTTAAAAAAGAAAAGAATTAGGATGAACACTTGGTAGAAGCTGTTTCATGTCTCAAAATATCTGTAAAATATAAAAAGTAGAGAAAAGAACAGTGAAATGAATCACAAGAAAGACTTTTTAACTTAACATTGTTTCATAAATATTAAGTGCAACTTCAGATTTCTTTTATTGTTCTTATAGAGTAAGCATTCTATTACTTTTCTTTTTTATTGTTTAAAGTATTACATATGTCTCCTTTTTCCCTGACTGACCCCTCCCTGGCCACTCCTATTCCCCAGGACAAGCCCCCACCACCCTATTGTCAGTGTCCATTGGTTATGCTAATATGCCTGCATACAAGTCCTTTGGTTGATCTCTCCTCCTACCCTCGCCCTCCACATTCTATTCTTTTTATTTTTTATTTGGTAGTTGAAAGAGGTAAGAGTAGTGTTTATAGCTTTATGAGGCTTTGCCTTAGGCATTAGTGATTTAAATTGCAAAAGAGTAAATATAAAACTTTTCAGGTGTGTGTAAATGAAGAATATATGTGAAGATAAAACTATGATTAGAATACAGATTAAAGGATGACACTGATTTTTAAAATCTACAGTTACAGTAAATATTTGTTTTAGGTAAATACAATGATCTCTGATTTCATTAGTTTTTGTGCACCTATTGATTAATTCCTCTATTATTTAAAACTAGAGGCCTGGTGCATGGATTCATGCATGGGTGGGGGTGGAGGGGAGGAAGGATCCATCAGCTGGGCCTTTGCCTCTTGCAGTTTGGGACCCCCTCGGGGGATTAGCGATGCACCAAACAGGAAGCTAGGGAGGATCCCGAGACAGGGAGGGGTGTCCTGCAGCTTTTGTGCTCATCTCAGCCTGCTGTACCTGCCGCCACTGCACGGATGATTAGTGACTTTGAGCATGTTTTCATATGTCTCTTGGCCTTCTTTCGAAAAATGTCTATTCAGCCCAAACTGGTTTGTCTCAGTGGATAGAGCATCAGCCTGTGGACTGAAAAGTCCCAGGTTCGATTTTGGTCAAGGGCACATACCTTGGTTGTGGGCACATCCCCAGTAGGAAGTGTGCAGGATGCAGCTGATCGATGTTTCTCTCTCATCGATGTTTCTAACTCTCTATCCCTCTCCCTTTCTATCTTTAAAAAAATCTATCAATAAAATATATTTTTAAAAATGTGTTTATAAAAAAAATCAATAATAAAAAAAAGTCAAGCCCTTAGGGCTTTATACGTTATAAAAAATGTCTATTTAAGTACTTGGTCCATTTTTTGATTGGATTGTTTATCTTCCTTTTGTTAAGTTGTGTGAGTTCCCTGTAAATCTTAACATTTGCAACAGCATGGATGGACCTGGACTATGCTAAACGAAGTAAGCTAGTGGAAGAAAGATAAATATCACATGATCTCACTTTTTTGTGGAATATAATAAGCAACATAAACTAATGAACAAAAATAGAGCCAGAGAAAAAAATATTCTGGAATATAATAGAAGTAATCCTGTTGTTTGCAGATTTTTTAGTATTTCCTTCAACTTTCGTGATGTTATATAATGTTATACAGTTTTGGTAAAATCATATTTAAAATCTTATTTTTTGAAATATTAATCTTTATTACATGTATATATATAAAATAATTTTTCTTGAAAAAAATGGGTTGAATAAATAAGTCATTGCTATATTTTCTTCCTCTATGTTTTTAAGAAAAAACACACACACTAAAACAAATAAAAATTGGTATCTATTAAACAAAACAAATAAGCAAACACAAAATATATAAGGAATTCACACAACTTGTCACACACACATCAAAATGAACAATCCATTAAAAAATGGGCCGAGTCCATGAATATAGTCCATGAATACAGAAAAGGTTGGTTAAGGCTTGGGGTGGATGGGAATCGAGTAATGTGGAGCAAGGGGAAGAAAAACAGGAGGAACATCTAAGTACTCTCTAATACTCTAAAAAATAAAAATATTTTTTTAAAAAATTGGCAGAATACCAGAACAGATATTTCTCCAAAGGGGACTTACAGATGGTCTATAGACATGTGAAAAGATGCTCAACAACACTAATCATCAGTGAAATGCAAATTAAAACCACAAGGAGATATCACCTCACACCTGTTAGAATGGTTAACATCAATAAATCAACTAACAAGTGTTGGCGAGGATCTGAAGAAAAGGGAACCCCTGGAGGGATTGTAAACTAGTACAGCCACAATGGGAAACATTATTTAGGTTCCTCAAAAAAGTAAAAAGAGAAGTAGGATATAACCCAGCCATTCCACTTCTGCATATTTGACCTGTATTTTTTTTATCTGGGACACCAAAAGGGTCTGTAGTTCTAGATCCCTTTACGGGAGGAGCTGTATTGGCCTTATGTTACCTATTTGCATATAAAAGCAAACCCTCCAGAAGATGGCAATAAAGATTAAGCATGTGTGAGCAAGCAGAAGCAATGTGCAAGACATAGTCAAATTTTATAGCCGCAGGCAGGACAGTTTATCTCACTCATTCTAGAGTAGTTATTTAAAGGAAATACTGTATGTAAATTATTCAATTTAATAAATTACTACAAAATTAAAATTTTAAGAAATGGCTTTAAATAAAATAGATGTATTTGCTTGCTTTTCTTGCTTAGGATAATCCTGGGATGTGCCCCTTTTCTTGTTTTGATGACTGTGACAGGTTTTACAGAAGGCAGATTAATCAGCTTTTGTGGAAAACAAAACAAAACAAAAACAAAACACATTCCATCACTTGCTGCTGAGATTAAAGTGTGGAAGGCTTCTGGGAACTGATAAGTAATAACCTCAACAAAAATAAATGTTCATTATTAGAGTAAAAAGAAAATATTTTGTTATAGGATTTAATAACATTACTAACATAAAGTTCTTCAAAGGAAATAATGATAGATACGCTTGGTTATTTTTTCCTACACCCATTCCCACACCTCTTTCCCTTGGGCACTTTTATTATAGAATATGCAAAAGCTAAATACTAATTTTTCTAGCTCAGCATGTGACATTTCCAGTGGGGTGTGGACTGACTAGAGGACACTAATGTGATGTAAGCCATCTTGTAACCGTGAGTTTACAAACATAGGAAACAAGCCAAGAGACTAATAAAGATTTGATCCTAATAGCGTTGAGTACAACTGCCATCTTCAGATTGACGTATGAGTTTAAGATGTTGTTACTTTGGAATTCTGGTACATGTAGCTAAAGCAAATTTGAGTACTAATATATGTAAAAAATGGTACACACATTACATTTCATCCTTACAACATTCTGAGCTAAATATTATATATGAATGAGGTAGAAGGGACAGGGAGATGTTAAGTCACTTGTTTTTCTGGGATCTTTCCCTCATTAGAGTTGGAATTCAAAATCAAGTTGTCAGATTCCAGCACATGACCTGATAAATCCTGTGATAAAATCATACAAACTTATATCTGTTTTGGAGTCCAAATGGAATAGAACTGTCTTTGTTGGGTTTTTCCCTCACTAAAGGACCCCATGACAGAGATGATCAATCTCCAGACAAATGCACAGCAGAGCAGTGATTATCTAGATTAGGATTTATTTTATAAGCCAGAAAACAAATAATTGGCCTGAGGTTATTTAAAATGGCAGGTACATTTTGGAGAAGAGAATCGATCAGAGCAGCTTAAGTAACTTGGTAAGCTGAGAACTCATCTTGGTTTATTCAAGTTGTTTGCTCCTCAGCCACTGTAGCTTATGGTGAAGACTCTAGGTGCTTCTTATATTGATAATGTGTTTGAAAAGCAAAAGGAGGTAGTGAGGATTCAAAATCTGAAGAGATGAAACCCAGAGAATGTAGCATTCTGCTTAGTAGGCACCTTTAATTTCTGCTCCAAGTAAATAGCCCCCAAATAAATGTTAAAGGCAGCTACTCCTTTCCTGGGAGATGCAGTAAAACTTATACAGCACAGAAAATCAAGGTTGTGTGACTCTTCTTGGAGACTTTAATGGTTTTCTGCTCTGGGTAAAAGATAAAAAGACTTCATCTGTGCCTAGCAGCTGTTACCATGTTTTCACATACTCTATTCCAAGGAGTTATGAAAATTTTTTTTCCTGTTTTTTTTTTTTTTTTTAAACTTTGACTTGGAATTAAGTATTACAATTTAAAGATGTGAATTTATTTGATGAGTTAGGCAGAGAGGATGTTAGGACATGGGATGGCTCCAGGAATATTTTGATAGAGTGCTGGTAACAGCATCAACAGACAATATATTTTTAAAAGAAGAATTTTTTGAAATTAAAACTGGCCTAATTATTCTTTAAAATTAAGCTAAGAATGAACTAAGCATTAAGGTTTATGTTATGTGTTTAAATTTTTTATCTTTATACAGTATTTGTATAAAGATAATGCTGTGCATTTGTCTGGAGATTGAGCATCTTTGTCATGGGGTCCTTTAGTGAGGGAAAAACCCAACAAAGACAGTTCTACTGCATTTGGACTCCAAAACAGACATAAGTTTGTATGATTTCATCACAGGATTTATCAGGATCATGTGCTGGAATCTGACAACTTGATTTTGAATTCCAAATATCAGCATTTGATTTGGTTTGGACATTTTGCTGTCTTGCCTTAAAATTTCTTTTTTAAAAAAATATATTTTTATTGATTTCAGAGAGGAAGGGAGAGGGAGAGATAGACAGAAACATCAGTGATGACAGGAAATCATTGATTGGCTACCTCTTGGGGATCGAGCCCACAACCCATGCCATTGACTGGAATCGAAACCGGGACCCTTCAGTCCACAGACTGACGCTCTCTCCACTGAGCCAAATTTAGCTAGGGCTAAATTTCTTTTGTAGGATGAATATTATAATTTCATTATCTGTTAAGCCTCTTCATTTTTATAACTTAGCTAAATGTAATTTTGTTAAAATAAAATATTTCCAATAAAATGTATATAATCCTATCTAATAAAAGAGTAATATGCAAATTGATCATACCTCTGCTACACTCAAGCCACGCCCCAGCCATGCCCCCAGCCAATCAGAGTATGCAAGTAGCCCAACCAAGATGGCAATTAATTTGCATATCCTGGTGCAGAGGGAAGACTGAAGACAGCGTAGAAGGAAGCTAAATGCTGCAGAAGGGAGGGAAGCTGTGAGAAGCAAGCAAGTGGGGCGGTGGAGAAGGGAGGGAATCCTCACCTGACTGCCTTCTTGATTGCCCCTAACCGCTTCTGTGAGCCAGCCTGATCACCCTCTAACCACTCCCCTGCAGCCTGATTCATGCCTAACTGCTCCCCTGCCAGCCTGTTTGCCCCTAACTGCTCTCCCCTATGGCCTGGTTACCCCCAACTGCCCTTCCCTGCAGGCCCAGTCACCCCAGCTTCCCTCCTCAGTCAGCCTGGTCACTATTAACTGCCCTCCCCTGCAAGCTTGATCACCCCCAACTACCCTCCCTTGCAAGCCTAGTCCCTGCCAACTACCCTCCCCTGCTGGCTATCTTGTGGTGGCCATCTTGTGTACACGTGGGAGCAGTCATATTATGTGTTGGAGTGATGGTCAATCTGCATATTACTCTTTTATTAGATAGGATAGAGGCCTGGTGCCTGGATGGGGGCCAGCTGGTTTTCCCTGAAGGGTGTCCTGAATTAGAGTGGGTGTTCTCTTGGGGCTTAGGGTGGCCTGAGCGAGGGGCCTGTGGTGGTTTGTAGGCCAGCTACACCCCCCGGCAACCCAAGAAGAGGCCCTGGTATCTGGGATTTATTTATCTTCTACAATTGAAACTTTGTAGCCTGGAGCAGATCCTCTGCTGGCACAGCCATTGAAACTTTTTTGTCTTAACCTCTGCTGGCCAGGCTTTGCGGAAAGCTTGGCTTCTTCCATCGCCAGGGACAACCCAGACCTCTCTCCTGTGCTCTCTGTGGCCATAGCCATCTTGGGTTAATGTGCATATTAGCTCTGATTGGCTGGTGGGTGTGGCTGGTGGGCGTGGCTGGTTAGTGTAGCAGAGGTACAGTCAATTTGCATATTATTCTTTTATTAGACAGGATATAGATGAGATTCCATGGCAGATATGAAGAAATTTGATATGTTGATGGCTGAAATGTTGAAAGTTTAACTAGAAATGGAAGATTTTAACCAGATAAAGAAGAGAATTGAGATTTTCATTTATATTTGGTCCTTACAGG
>PVJN01020416.1:0-35361 GCA_004026805.1 Lasiurus borealis
TAGATGACATTCTAGAAAAGGGAACAGTAAAAAGATCTCTGGTTGCCAAGGATTAGAGAGGAGGAAGAGGTGAATAGGCAGGGTATGAGGAATTTTTAGGACAGTGAATCTACCCTTTATGTTACTATAATAGTGCATATATGTCATTATAAATTTGTCCAAGCACTTAGAATGTACAACAATCAAGAGTGAACCCTAGAGTGACATATACCACTGTTGATGAATGTTGACAATGGAAGAAGCTATGCATGTGAACCTAAAACTGCTCTAAAATGCAGTCTGTAAGCACAAACAGAATCAAAGGCCAATCCCTTGTCCTTGTGGAACTATTATCAGGAGCTTAGCTGAGCTGGAAGAGAAAGAAAGAGGTCATAGTAGTCATTTAAAGTAAGAAAGCCAAAAATCAGAGTTAAGCCTTCAATCACTTATTGTGACGTTATAAGCAAGAGTTTAAAGCTGGAGAAGGGCAGACTCTCTCCTTGTTCATTACCCACAAGGTGGCACCCCAGTGAGGGCGAGGTGGATCCATGTAGCTGTGGGAGTCTTCAGTAGGTTTATGAACACTGGACTGGGGGCAGGGTGGAAAGGTTAGAAGTGGAAAAGTGCTGGGTACTGAGTCAGAGTGGGGAAAGTGACTTCAAGGTTCCTCCAGCTCCAACCCCCTTCATAAGGAGGTAGGTCCTAGTAGAGGCACCTGAGGAAGACCTCTACCCCAGAGACCTCTCAGATAGAGACTTTGGAATGAAGGCCCCTGGGTTTGGAGTGTACATATGAGAAATAGCATGACTGGCCAGGGGGCTCTGAGTCTGGACTGCACCTCCCTTCAGAGATTGGGATGCCCTGGCCAGGAACCAGGTCTGCTTTCTCCCTGAGGCTTACCCAGAAAAACCTTTGTAACCACCTATGGTCTGGCCTGAAAAGTCACATGTGAGTTTTTAACTGGGAGCTCGACACTCACCCACATTCTAAACAATAAATAGGTAAACACATAAAATACATGCTAGATTGGATAGTGGTAAGTATCAACTAACTAACTACACAAATAAAGCTTTTAGGGAATAAACGAGAGTTTGGGAGAAATGGTGTGATGGGAATTTTAGACAAAGGAAAGCAAAGGAGGCCTCACTTAAAAGGTTGGCAGTTAGTGCAAGACCAGCAATTGAGAAGAACGGGTCATGCTGAGTGAACAGGAGTTACAAGTTGGCTGAAGTGGCAATCTATGTGTTGGAGGAGGCCCATTTTCCAGGATTGGAGTGAACAAAGGGAGAGGAAGAGGGGACAGAGTTATGGGATAGAGAGCTAGTGAGAGTTCCCATCCTGCAAGACTTTGTAGCCTCTCTAAGGACTTGGACTTTTTCTCTAAGATGAGAAATGGGATTTTCAATATGGAAATACTTGATTTGACCCTAGCTACCCACTTAGAAACAGATTTAGGAGAGGGGAGGAGAAGATGTTAAAGGCATAAGCAGAGAGATCTGTTGAGAGGCTACTAGAATTATCTAGGAAACAGATACTGTTGGTTTGGGCCAGATGGTGGGACTGGAAGTAGGGTAAAATGGTTTATTGGTCGACACTCAACTACTGAGCCATGCCGGCAGGTTAGATTTATTTTATTCTTAATACATATTTTCCCTTCATATTAGAACATGTCTGAAATCAAAATGAATCTTATAATAGGACTGGAGACCTGGGGCACAAAATTTGTGTATGGATGGTTCCCTCAGCCCAGCCTGTACCTTCTACCCTTGGGGGATGTCCAGCTACCAGTTTAGGCCCAATCCCTGTGGATGTCTGACCAGCAGTTGGACATCCCTCTCACAATCTGGGACCGCTGCCTCCTAACTGCTCACCTGCTAGCCTGCCTGATCATTCTAACTGCCTCTGCCTACCAGCCAGATCACCCCCAACTGCACTCTTCTGCTGGCCAACTTGGTTCTGATTGCTCAGTTTCTATGCCAGTCAGCATTAAAAGTTCTGCCTGCTAGGCAGCCATTGGCTCCCCATAACACCCACATTTGCTTCTGATTGCTTGGTATCTATGCCAGACAGCATCAGAAGCTCTGCCTCCTAGGCAGCCATTGGTTCTTCACAGCACCACATTTGGTTCTGATTGGTCAGTTCCTGTGCCAGTCAGCATCTCTGGGCCTATCAACAGGGCTTGACAAGAAAGGTGGAGGTAATTAGAGGCCTGGAGAGAAATGGAGGTGTGGCTGCTGGCTAGACTGGGAGAGGAAGTGGGAATCAAGTGCTGATAAAAAGCTGCCACAGAAGCAACAGATTAGCCCCTGCTCTCTCTTCTTGCCTCTCTCTGGCCCTGATTTGCAGGCCCCTCATTAGTCAGTGCTGGGGCATAGTGCCTGCAGTAGAAATAGTACCCAGCACTGACTGAAGGACTGATTTCCAGTTGGTCCAGTCTTGGTTGCTACTGTCATTACAACCCAGGGTTTTTATATATTAGGATATATTAGGATGGCAACTTATGACTGCTAGCAGACAGTGTCAATCATGAAATAGTTGTTGATTTAGTTAAAAACCTTCCTGTGAAACTCTGGTAATTGCGAACATCAATCTATAAATACAGATATATTGTGACAAATTCTTATTTTTGGCAATTAAATTTCAACATTTTATAATGTTGCTCAGAAATACATTATAAATGTGACTTCTCCCCTAACTAGTAATTAGACCTTATTTGTGGTTCTCATCTTTTTGTAACTCCTTTTTTACTTTCCTCTACATTTCTCCAGGTTGCTACTCTCTTGCCTCCAGTACACATGGTACCCAAGTCATGTTCTTGAAAGTCAAAATTGATCATGCTGCTCAGTGTGTATTAGTGTCTGATATTGCCTGGTGGCTACAGAAGCCATTCCAAACTCTTCAGCTTCATACAAGACCCCTGCAAACTGCCTCTCACTTAATTCTCCAGCCTTATTTCCCATCATAAGCCACAATGAACTCTCAGTTTCCAGTGTAATCAGGACTTTATCCCAGCTGTACACCTTAGCACCCATTTTCTCAGCTCATCCATTTTCTCCTTGCCCATGCTTCAAGCTAACTCATAACGTTCACCTCCTTCACATAAGTTTTTTTGACTCTTCAACCAGATTTATATATTCATTTTCTCACAAACCATGCTGCGTTGATCATCTGTATGCACATCTGTCTCCTCCAGAGGCTGTGATTTGGGGATCTCATATTTTCCACACAGAGTCTCTAAACACAGTAATATATTTGGCTCTGAACAGGTATGCAATATTGTAAGAGTCTGTTTTTACTGTATTAGATTTGACAAAACACAGCTCTCTTTGCAAAGTGTAGGTCAGTGGTCGGCAAACTCATTAGTCAACAGAGCCAAATATCAACAGTACAATGATTGAAATTTCTTTTGAGAGCCAAATTTTTAAAACTTAAAATTCTTCTAATACCACTTCTTCAATATAGACTCGTGGTGGTATTTTGTGGAAGAGCCACATTCGAGGGGCCAAAGAACCACATGTGGCTCGTGAGGTAATAATAGGATCTATCCTATAAAGATGCTTTAGAAGTTTTGAGGATTATGTAAAGTAATGCATATACCCAGTGCAAAGAACAATGTTTGATGCAGAAGTGCTCAATAAATGTCTGCTCTTCTTAAAAAATATATTTTTATTGATTTCAGAGAGAAAGGGAGATTAGAGAGAGATAGAAAGATCAATAATGAGAGAGAATAATTGATCAGCTACCTCCTGCACGCCCCCACTGGGGAATGAGCTTATAATCTGATCATGTGCCTTGACTAGGAATCAAACCATGAGCTCCTGGTTTATAGATCGACACTCAACCACTGAGCCATGCCAGCAGGGCAAATGTCTGCTCTTTTAAAGTTTTATATTACATTTTGAACAATATTACTCTTAACATTTTAAATTACCATATTATATTTTAAACTTTATCTTAAATTTGTAACATCTATTGTTAAGCCTTAGACTTGGATCTGTCTCACCATGGCATCTTCTGGTGTGTTCAACAGAAAAGAAAATAAGCCGTGAAAAGAGGTAATAACCCCGTTTTATTTCTCTCTTGATGACAAAGTGCTGGAATCTTTGATTATTTGAAGATTCTAAATATAGAGACCTGATGACCCAAAAGCTCTTCTCAAATTTCATTTTTCCTAATAGCTTCTGAAATTACACTCCCAGGAGAATCAGCTCTTAGTGTCCACTTAGGTAGTTTATGCAATTTACAGCGGTGTATTGCATTTTATCATATTGACTCTATCTCACAAGAGTCTATTTATGTCCATTCTGCTTTGGTCATGATAAATGCATCATCAAGTTACTTAGACTCTGTGTAATATGGAAATAAGCAATGTAATGCATTGGTTAAATCATTAAAACAGACATCATTGGCTCTCTATTAATTCTTTTTAAAATTGTATTTATTTATTTATTTCAATACATCTTTATTGTTCAGAATATTACAATTGTTCCTTTTTTTCCCCCATAGCTCCCCTCCACTTGGCTCCTACCCCATCTTCTGTCTTTACCCTCCCTCCATTGTCTTCATCCATAGGTGTACGATTTTTGTATAGGCTCTTCCCACACCCTACACACCCCTTTCCCCCTGAGAATTGTTAGTCCACTCCCTTTCTATGCCCCTAATTCTACTATATTCACCAGTTTATTCTGTTCATCAGATTTTTAATTTACTTGATTTTTAGATTCACAAGATAGATATGTATTTGTTGTTCATAATTTTTATCTTTATCTTTTTCTTCTTCTTCCTCTTCTTAAAAAATACCTTTCAGCATTTCATATAATACTGGTTTGGCAGTGATGAACTCCTTTAGCTTTTTCTTATCTGTGAAAGTCTTTATCTGACTCCTCAATTCTGAATGATAGGTTCTTGTTATTCATCACTTTAAATATTTCTTGCCACTCCAATCTGGCCTGCATAGTTTTTGATGAGAAATCAGCTGACAATTGTATGGGTGCTTCCTTGTAGGTAACTAATTGCTTTTTTCTTGCTGCTTTTAATATTATCTTCCTTTCTCTCTTTGTCTTTTGCTCTTGGTATTTTAATTATGAGGTGTCTTGGTGTGGTCCTCTTTGGATTCCTTTTGTTTGGGGTTCTCTGTACTTCCTGAACTTGTAAGTCTATTTCTTTCACCAGGTGGGGGATGTTTTATGTCATTATTTTTACAAATAGACTTTCAGTATCTTTCTCTCTCTCTTCCTCTGACACCCCCATAATTCAGTTGTTGGTACTCTTGAGGTTGTCCCAGAGGCTCCTTACACTATCTTCATATATTTGGATTCTTTTCTCTTTTTGCTTTTCCAGTTAGTTGTTTTTTGTTTCTTTGTATTTCAAATCTTTCACTTGATTCTTGTGATTCTTTATTCTGCTATTGGGTCTCTGTATATTATTTTTTATTTTAGTCAGTGTATGCTCAATTTCTAGTTGGTCATTTTTCATATCCTCAAGGGTCTTTCTAAATTTATCAGCCTTTTCTAGAAAATTCTTGAAAAACCTTATAACTGTGGTTTTGAACTCTATATCTATCATTTGCTTTCCCCCATGTCTCCATTTGTGACCTGTTTCTTTGTCTCCACATTTTAGCTGCTTCCCTGAGTTGATAGAGTGGTTTTGTGTGCTAGATGTCCTATAGCACCCAGTAGCTCAGCCTCCACAGTTACTTGAGGTGGACACTCTTGGTATACCCCTTTGTGGGCTGTGTGCACTGTCTTGTTGTAGGTAAGCCTTGATTGTTGTTAGCATCACTGTGAGGAATTGACCTCCAGGCCAATTGACTGTGAGGATCAACTGTGTCTACAATGGGAGAACTTCGCTGGAGACACCCTTATGAGACAAGACTTGCTTCAGTGGGGCTTTGGTGCTCCCTGAGTCTGTCCCCTGAGTGTGTGTCCCTTATGGATCTGAGGAGTTGTAATCTGGATGGTCCTACTCTGACCTCTGGGTACACTGGGCTCTGGGATCTTCAAAGGGGTGCTAATCTAGCCTCTGCCTGAGGCCACCCAGCAGGTATAGAGAGATCTGCAGATTCCTCTTCTTTGTTTGGGTTTTGGAGTTGCCCAGATGAAGCCCAGCTATGAAGCAGTGCAAGCTGCTTCAGAGCCTTGGGCTTTCTTTTGGATGTTCTGCAGTTTGTTAGGTAACTTTAGTTTTCAAAGGACCTGGCCATTCATAGGCAAAAATCTCTGTGCCCAACTTGGATGGGGTGGAGTCTCAGGGCTGAGCAAACAGCAATGGCTTCCTGTCAGCTCTGCCTTAAGAGGCACCCTGGTCTAGGTGTCCCTCAGTAATTGCTGCAAGCACCTCTGAGAGAAAGCCACTCTTGAGTTCCATCCGCTGCCAGACAGTCCAGTTTCTCCACAAATGAGTCTGGATCCCAAGAGTCCCACCTGGAACTGGAGTTCAGAGCAGCTGGGAGCTTTTATTTCCCTCCTGATTGAGAAAGCCAGCCGTGTACTCAGTTTCCAGCCCTCTCTGTGCATGCACCTCCAGTCTCTGCATTTTACTTCTGCAGCTCCTTTGAGTCTCAATGTGTTTTTCTCTTTCCTTCTAGCTGTAAAATTTCCACTCAGCCCACCTTCCTGTGATTCTGGATGATGTCCATTTTATCTTTTAGTTGTAGTTTTGAAGTTGTGCGAGGCAGCAGTCAGGTATTTATTTACCTATGCCGCCATCTTGGTTTCTCCTCTCGGGTTTCTATTAATTTTAATTAAGATGTGTGAATCTGAAAACACTTTATTGGGTACTTTTTTCTATAACTTAGGAATTTTCCTGAGTGTAGAAATGACCCTGATGAATTTTGAATCATGATTATTAGGTTCCCTTAAGGGTTTTAAATAAAATTGTTCAATAAATGCATCTTGATTATGCACTCTTGTTCTAGGTACTTACAATGGCTGCCCCTTCATTCTTTTTCTTGTTTGGAATATTGAGAAACTAGAATTTATTGGGTAAGTGAGAGTCTATATATATATATACATAATTTTCAAGTTAGTATAATAAACATGAGATGTAAAGTATATTTGAGAAGTATGTTTTTCTAATCTTCCCCTTTCTTTCTCTCCTTCTTACTGATGACCTGGATTCATACTTCCTGAGAAATAGAAGCAAACAGGCACTCTCTCACCTTCCTTCCACTTCATCTCCACAATTTCTTAAATCAGAACCTCTGTTTTGCAATCTGCTTCTAAAGGAGAATATATCCCCACTCCTAACACAGTCAACCCTTCCCTTGCACTCTGGATCTCATCTTCTTTCACCTTCTCAAAGAGTTTAAACCTGAAAATACACCATTCTTTTTTGCATTATTAATTTCCCCACTAGATTAGTCCCTTGGTGATTACATAGCATCCAGTAGTTTTCCTTTGTAGAAATCAGCACACTTATCATCTGTTTAATGTCAATCTTGCTCCTTTAGTTTCTAAGATCCCTGAGGCCAGAGTTTTCTTTGTTGTTCAGTATATCCTTATGGCTCAACATAGTACTTTGTACATATTAGGAACATGAGAAATATATTTATTTATTATTTTTGTACATCTAGATTGTTTTCTATTTTTTGCCATTATATGCAATTATAAATGAGCATTCATGTAGCTAAATATTTGGCATGTTTTAAGCATGTGCTTAGGAAAATTCCTAGAAATAGAATCACTGATTTTATTGTGACATGCACATTTCCAAGGCTTTTGTTATAGTGTGGTAATCTGCAAAATATTATCTTCTTTCCTCCTCATCCATCAAAGCTGATATTTCATCTCTTTATCCTTGGATGACTTGCCTTGACCTTTAAAATGTAGTGAAAGTAAGATTGTCAGATAAAACATAGGATGCCCAGTAAAATTAAAATGTCAAATAAACAAAAAAATTGGATAAACTGATAATGAAAAAAATATTTGTTGCTTATCTGACATTCAAATTTAACTGGGCATTCTATATTGTTATTTGCTAAATCTGGTAACACTAGTCCTGATGGCAGTACACCAGGTCCAGGCCTAGCCTTTGAGAGATCAGGCAGTTTCTACTTGGTCTCTCTGGAAGCCATCTACCATGCTGTAAGGGATTTGGACTGGATCCCTGAATGAAGAGAGGCCACCTAGAGAAGTTCAAGAGGGTGAGAAGTCATTTCAGATATTCAGCCTCAGCTGAGCTCCAGTTCTGGGAGTAGAGGGTCAGATAACATATGTCCACATAAATTTCAGACGTGCTATAGATCTGCTTTCCCTGTTGCTGAATTGGAGTGTCTATTGTGGCTTTCTTATTACTTTCTCATGACTGTATGCCTGGTCATGGTGAAAGAGTTGGGGGAAGTTGGGGAACAGTTCATAGCTCTCCAGGTCCAGAGGAAATGCTTCCACATCTGGGACATGATGCGGATTATGAATTTTGAACAAACATGGAGCCTGAGGCTTAAATGGACAAGGTTTGAGGTAACTTGGGAAGTGGTCAGGGTTGGGTTTTTTTTTTGTGTGTGTGTGTGTGTGTGTGTCTGTGTGTGTGTGTGTTTGTGTGTGTGTGTGTGTGGTGGAGGGGTGGAGGTGGGTGGGGGTGGGGTTGCAAATGGAAAGAAAAAATTTTGTGGGTAGAGAGCAGACTGTGATGGATTACATATGGCCACAAATTATATGCCACTCCTCTGATCAAAAGGTGAAGTCTGGTTCCCTCTCACAGAGATTTTGGGCTGGCCTGTGAGTTGCTTGAATAAATAATATGAGGTAGTTGTGAAGCTGTGTGACTTTCAGGAAATAGTGTTCTGGAAAGTCAGGGCTTGGAAAAACAATATTTTAAACCCCTGATTTATAAGATTTGCCCATGTCCATGGTGTAAATATTTCCACCATGACTGATTTCAAGCTACCAATGTTATATTACCAACCATGGAGTTGGGAAGAAATACACATACTTGTTCCTCATTAGCCTGTACAAATGGGCTCCCATACACCACTGCTTCTATGTCTAGTCTTTGAGTGGCCTGTCAGCTTCCATGTTTACTTTATTGGCATCAAGGTGACCTGAAGGATCATTGGGATAGGCTCCTAAGTGATGAAAGGCATGGAAACAAAAGCCAGCCCCAGCTGGTTTGGCTCAGTGGATAGAGCATCAGCCTGCAGACTGAAGAGTCCCAGGTTTGATTCTAGTTGAGTGTGCATGAAGGAGCCAATCAATGATTCTCTCTCATCACTGATGTCCCTCCCCCTCTTTGTCCCTTTCTCTTTATCTCTGAAGTAAAAAATATATATACATAAAGAAACAAAGGCCACATAGAGGAGAAAGGAAGCCTCAGGCATTCCATCCTGGCTGAGCTCCCAGCTGAGTGCAGCTGCAGGAGTGGCCCCAGCCAACTAATTACATGGACCATAAGACCATCTCCTAGCCAATTCACAGACATGTGAGGGATGATAGACTGTAGATTTAAGCCACAACATTTTGGAATGTTTTATTAGTCAGCAATAGGTAACAATAGACATGTTGCCAAATTGTCATAAAATGTTATCTCAAGTTTTACTTGCAATGTGTGAGAGTCTCTCGTTTTTTTGCATATTAGCCCAATGTATACATATTATCATCACCAGGTTAGTAAGAAAAAAAAAAAAAGAGTATATTGCAGGTTAATTTGCATTCTTTGAAAATGGGTTTAAACATTCTTTCATATGCTTATTAGCTATATATTGACTATGCCCCCTGCCCATTTTTCTTTTGACTTATAAGAGCTTCTTTATATTTCAATAATAGTAACAGCAAATAGGGAATATTTTGATATATGTGTGACTACATAGTTTGCTTGTATGCTCTTTGAAGTAAAAAGTTTAAACTTCATGTATAAGAAATGGTATCTACCTAGTTTATGAGTGTTTCTTGTAACATGAGCATATCCAGTTTGGGGCTTGTCTGTTTATTTATAGTATTCCTTCAATTATCCTAATATTTTTTTCTGGATTTTCTTACTAGTAATTTTCTTCAAATATAATCTTCAGCTGAAACTCAATACAAAAGCCCTAACTGATTTGGCTCAGTGGATAGAGCGTCGGCCTGTGGACTCAGGGGTCCCAGGTTCTATATATATGGGCACATACCCAGTGGGGAGTGTGCAGGAGGCAGTGATCGATGTTTCTCTCTCATCGATGTTTCTCTCTTTCCCTCTCCCTTCCTCTCTGTAAAAAATCAATAATATATATATAATGAAACCCAATACAAAATATACTCTCTTTCATCCCCTCACCATTCCAATTTGAGAAAAACACTGGCCTAAGCCACTGCAGTAGGTTAATTCTTCAGCTATTTTTGTGTTTGGAATGTCTTTGGATAAACAATGCAGTTATATTTCATACCAATTTAAGTTTTTCAAATATTAAATGGTATAACAAAATTTTTATTAGTTTGTACAAATTTCAAATAATGTGAAAGCTTCCAGAAATAAAAAGTAATTTAATTGAATTAGATTCTGGAACCAAAAAAGAAGCATTAATGGAAAAACCAGTGAAATTTGAATAAAGTCTTTAGTTCAATTAAAAGTATCTTTGTTAGTTTTTTTCGTATTAATAAATACATCGTGGAAATGTTAGATGTTAACAATTGGGAAAACTGTAGGAGGGGATATATGGAAGCTCTCTATATTATCTTTGTAAAAAACTTTTCTGTAAATCTAAAATCATTTCCAAATGAAGTGTTGTGGGTTTTTTTTAAGCATTCCTCTATTAAATGGTCTGGAACAGTGGCCAGCAAACTCATATTAGTCAACAGAGCCAACTATCAACAGTACAACGATTGAAATTTCTTTTGAGAGACAAATTTTTTAAACTTAACCTTCTAACGCCACTTCTTCAAAACAGACTTGCCCAGGCCATGGTATTTTGTGGAAGAGCCTCATGTGGCTCATGAGCCGCAATTTGCCTATGATGTTATAGGTTTATGTATTCTTAGAATGCTATTCCACTTATATGGATTCCTCTGGGGAAATAAGCTGTCTAGAATTATGAAAGTTTTTAAGAAAGTGAGGTTTTAACGATCTTATCCCATGAATACAATACATTGCTATGCAAATTGCATATTTGCATCCCATTTAAAAAATGAAATAGAAAATTGAAGTTTAAACCTAAATCATAAGCAAAAAAAAAAAAATCCGTTTTCCCAATAAAAAACAAAAATGAAACAAAACTTAAAATCTCCCCCAATAAAAACAAAAAAGGAAACAAAATTAAAATCTTTCTCTTCCAATTTCTGACATCAGCATTGTGGCAGTAAAACCTTATCAGTCTATGTGATCTTTGGACAGTACATGATTCAAGGCATGGCTTTATGTATGGAATATGGAAACAAGGTCTCCAGGTAGGGCTTTCATGTTCTCTTCCACCAAGAGTGTCTTGGAGTGAAAGATTTTAGTTTGTCATCATTTCACAAATCTCTGTAGGTTTACTTACAGATAAAATTTATCATTTTATAGACTTCAAAGTTGTAAAAGAAATTCCAATAATTTAAATTCTAGATATTTCAGGATTTACAGTTTCTATTATTTTCCTCCCTCTTTAAAGTATGCAGAGATGGGCAAAAGTAACTGCACTGTGCCATTGTGACATTCTTTTGAGTTAGTCACATGATTGCAATAATCAGAACCTGCATGTCTTTCCCCATAAAAACAACTATAATATACTTTTGCTCATCCCTCTTGAAATCCTATGATACTCTCCCCTATGTCTCCTTTCTTATGATAGCCTCTCTTTGATTTTGAATGGCCTTTGGATAAACAGTGCAGTTATCCAATTTGAATTAGCAAATTTAAAACACTGAGCAATGAAAAATATTATTAAAGCCTCACTTTATACACACACATCGAAAGAATGTGAGTTTGCCACACTAAAACTTGTTTATTGTGCATTAAAGAGTAAGTTTGATATAGGAAATGCATTAACAATGGCCCAGCTTTCTGTGCACTGAGACTGTGATTTCTTGCATTACATTTATCCTTAAAGGAAAAATCTGTCTGGATGTCTTATGCATGTTTTGAGTTACGTGAGGTTTCAGGAGTTATTCCTAGTGTGCCTCTCCAGTGGCATGGATGATCCAACTTCCCTACTGTGAATCTGTTTTATTTTGTTGCTGATGTGATTGCCAATGATAAGAGTGATTGATTTCTTAATCCTCTGCCAAGTACTGTGTTGAGTATTTGTGTACTCAACAACATAGATTACTCTATTTTCTATGAGGTAGATATTATTTTAATATCATTTTCATCACCTAAATTTGTAAGAACAAATTTGTAAGAAATGTCATAATCAGCACATTTAAGTAAGTTGTGTCCAAGGGAATATCTTTGGACTTAAGGCTGAATAAAGATTGCTTTCTCTGTCAGTTCCAAGACTTTTGCTAACCAATTCAGTGTAAAATATTTACCATACTTCCCTCTGTTATTTTAGCCCTTTTGAAAGATAGGTATCATGGTCTTCCAACATAAAGTTTTGATTTGCTTCTTGGCTTCTGGAAACCACTTCACCTCCAGAATTGTTGAATATTAAAAAAGCTGATTAACCTTTTTTTTTTTTTTGCTTGTTTTTCCTTGTTTCTTTTAATGTTTGAACTTTTTCACATGAGTTGAAAGTGCTGTCTTTTCCTAAAAGGTGCTGCTTCTTTAAACAGCAGTGTCTCTAAGCATTATTTTTCCTTTCCCTAGAAGTGTTTTGTAAGGTTTAAGGTGCAGGAAACAGGAGTCAGAGACCAAGGCATGTCTAAAGAGGAGGTTTATTCCACACTAATGAGCGAGATTTATTACGGAGGAGGTAGAAAAACCAGGATTAGAGGAGGGGGAGAAGTAGGAGGGGCCTGCTGGACTGCCTCCAGACAGGGAGGCAGTAACATGTGTGGTGGTGACCAGGCCTTTTGAGGGAACAGGTTGGGCCTAGGACACTCAGCCCTCATTGATTGGTGGTTGAATGTCTCAGGGATGTCCTGGCTCAGAATCCAGTTATGTCATAACTCCGCCCACCAGCTGGGGGGAGGGAGTATCTAACATATTTGATATTGTAGATTATAAGATGAAAACGAATAGCTTTTGCATCAGCATTTTTTTTCTTTTAGGGTATTGTAAAATGCAGATCTATTCATCTTGAAGAGAGGCAACTTGGCTACAGTTTTTGAGTCACTTTATGGCCTATGATATGATTTCCTTACCTAAATCTTTCAGTTTAGGGAGGCAGGCTGACCCTAGGGCAGGGAAGAAACGACATCTTTTCCATGTTTTCCAATTTTTGCATCTATTTAAACACCGGGAATGAGGAAGGTGGGTGCAGCTGCAATTGGGACTTACATACTCCACTCAGTATTATCGTTTCTATCCAGAAAGGGATGACCACTTTCACAAATTCCTGTTAAACAAAATACTAAAGTCCAGATCCATTACTATAATAATCTTTGCAGAACCTTCATTATTAATTCAATCTCTGTCATTTAAATGAAAGCAAACTTGTCAAAGGCAGGGACTTTGTCATAAAAGACTGCCTAACACATAATAGAAATTAATTTTATGCTAAATGAATGATTGTGGTTCAATAACAGGTCTCTTTAAAGTAGCTTCAGATAAATTTAAGGAAGGAGAGAGGGGAGCACCAGTGTAGAAGGAGCACTGTGGAGGAGTTTTGGTTCTACTTTCAGCTTTGCTCTCAACTGATGAATTGTGAAACTTTGGGAAAGTCCCTAAACAATTTAAGTCTTTCCCGCTCTGATTAAACTCTTTAGATAATGACTTATGATTTGCTTTACTTTACTTTCAGAATAACCTGATTAAATTTTCTTACAAATTTAGGTGATGAAACACTGAAGTACAGGGCACTTAAACAGAGATCACACAGTAGCATACCAGTATAAAGTAAAATATTAAGGGTATGACTTATACTATAGACTTAATAACTATTTTATGCTGTTTCAAATGTCAATAACTATTTTATGCTGTTTCAAATGTTACTTCTTAAATAGAATTTAACATATTTTAAAAATATTTCCCTATGGCCTTCTATATTTATGTTTGTACCTACGTATTTACTTCAAATGATTCAACATTGTTACTTTACTAATTTAAAGACTGTTTATTTTAGGGAGGTTCATTGTTATTGTAAGGGTATACCCAGGGCAAAAGACTTGATTAGATTCACCATACAAATCCAAGATATCAAGTATGTGCTTCAGACTGCCTATCTGAAATGGAAATTACAATTGTCAAGCAGCCCCAGGAAAAAAAAATGTCCCTGTTGGAAGACAGTATTTTCTTATCTTCCTGACACCTGAAAATGCTAAAGGCAAAAGACCAATAGAATTCTGCTGTTAGAGATGCACAAATGTGTTTAACTTCTCTAAATGTTGAGAATGATGATGTAACTGAGACTCTTGATATCTAGAACTCCAGCTACCTATATCAAATAAGTGCGTTCCTAAGAAAGGCAAACACCTAAAGGCAAAGAGAAAGCAGTTCTTGAATGTTATTTTATTTATATACTAGAGGCCTGGTACAGAAATTCATGCATGTGATGTGTGTGTGTGTGTGTGTGTGTGTGTGTGTGTGTGTGTGTGTCTCAGCCCACCCTGCATCCTCTCCAATCTGGAACTCTTCAAGGAATGTCCGACTGCCTGTTTAGCCAACCCTAATTGAGTCTAAATGGATAGTTGGACATCCCTCTCACAATCCAGGACTTCTGGCTCCCAACTGCTTGCCTGCCTGCCTTCCTGATTGCTCCTAACTACTTCTGCATGCCAGCCTGATCACCCCCTAACCACTCCCCTGCCAGCCTGATTGATGCCTAACTGCTCCCCTGCCAGCCTGGTCACCCTTACTGCCATCCCTACAAGGCCTGGATCCCGCACAACTGCCCTTCCCTGCAGGCCTGGTCTCCCTTAAAATCCCTCCCCTGCCAGCCTGATCACCCCTAATAGCCCTCCCCTGCAGACTTGATTATCCCCAAGTGCCCTGTCGTGCAGGGCTG
Organism: Lasiurus borealis; assembly: GCA_004026805.1. Classification (NCBI taxonomy): domain Eukaryota; kingdom Metazoa; phylum Chordata; class Mammalia; order Chiroptera; family Vespertilionidae; genus Lasiurus; species Lasiurus borealis. The sequence continues at coordinate 14,972 of PVJN01020416.1, forward strand.
GTTCCTCCTAACTGCCCTCCACTGCTAACCATCTTGTGGTGGCCATCTTGTGTCCACATGGGGGCAGCCATCTTTGACCACATGGGGGCAGCCATCTTGTGTGTTGGAGTCATGGTCAATATGCATATTACTTGTTTATTAGATTGGATAGAGGCCTGGTACACGGTTGGGTGCCAGCTGGTTTGCCCTGAAGAAGGTCCCAGATCAGGGTGTGAGTTCTCTTGGGGCATGAGGCATCCTGGGTGAGGGGCCTGTTGTGGTTTGCAGGCTGGCCCCAACCCCTAGCAATGCAAGCGAAAACCCTGGTATCTGGAATTTATTTTTCTTCTATGATTGAAACTTTGTAGCCTTGAGTGGAGGCCAGAGCTGGCCAGGCTGGGAGAGACCAAGTCTCTTGCTCTCTCCAGCTTCCTGGCTGCTGCCATTTTTGTTGGGATTTATTTATCTTCTATAAATGAAACTTAATAACCTTAAGTGGAGGCCACGGCCAGCCAGAGTGGGCAGGAAGCTTGGCTTCCTCTATTACTGGAGAAATCCAACATTCCTGCTCCCTCCGTGGCCTCAGCTATCTTGGTTGGGTTAATTTGCATACTTGCTCCTAATTGGCGCATAGGTGTGGTTTGTGGATGTAGCAGAGGTATGGTCAATTTGCATGTTTCTCTTTATTAGTGTAGATTAGAGGCCCACTGTGCGAATTTGTGCATGGGTGGGGTTCCTCAGCCTGGTCAGAGATCCAGACCTATCAAGGGGTTGGCCAGTTGGCCAGGGGGAGGGACTTCAGGAGATCAGAAGGCCAGGGAAAGGGGCCATGGGAGGGAGTGCACACGGATCACCAGGGGGAGCTTCTGCATTGAACATCTGCCTCCTGGTAGTCAGTGTATGCCACACTGACTAATTGTTGCTTAGGCATATATATATTTATATATATCTATATATACCTACATATATTTATATCTATATCTATGTCTATCTATCTATCTATCTATCTATCTATCTATCTATCTATCTATGCATGTAAACATGAGAGAATGCATGTGTACATGCACACACATACACACACACACACATATACACACTGAAACTGATTCCTAAAAATGTCTCTTATAACTACAGTTGAGCATCTGACATATTTCTATGTGATTTCATTTTTTAAAAAAGTATTGACTATAAGTCACTAAGTTGGTATCATGACCTTCTAATTTCAAAATAAAACATAACAAAAACACTGCTTTATATGCTTTTAGGAGATTCAAAGAGAAATTATGGCCCTTGACTGAGAGGCAAACAATTCAACAAATAATCAACAGAAAAGCAAGCATCCTATCTAATAAAAATGTAATACGCAAATTGACCATACCTCTGCTACACCCACAAGCCACACCCACCAGCCAATCAGAGCAAGTATGCAAATTAACCCAACCAAGATGGCTAAGGCCACAGAGAGAGCAGGAAGGAGGCTTGGATTGCCCCTGGCGGTGGAGGAAACCAATCTTTCTGCATACCCTGGCTGGTACTTAAGCCAACAAAGTTTTAGTGCCTATGTGAGCAGAAGGCCTGGCTCCACTCCAGGCTATAAAGTTTCAATTGTAGAAGATAAATAAATCTCGGATATCGGGGCCTCTTCTTGGGTCACTGGGGTGTGTGGCCAGCCTGCAAACCATCACAGGTCCCTTGCCCAGGCCACCCCATGCCCCAAGGAAACACCCACCCTGATCCAGGACACTCTTTAGGGCAAACCAGCTGGCCCCCACCAAAGTACCAAGCCTCTATCCTACCTAATAAAAGAGTAATATGCAGATTGACCATCACTCCAACACACAAGATGACTGCCCCCATGTGGTCACAAGATCCTGTCCCCATGTGGACACAAGATGGCCACCACAAGATGACCAGCAGAGGAGGGCAGTTGGGGGTATCAAGCCTGCAGGGGAAGGCAATTAGGGGTGACCAGGCCAGCAGAGGAGGGAAGTTGGGGGCAAACAGGCAGGCAGGGGAACAGTTAGGTATCAATCACGCTGGCAGGGGGTGATCAGGCTGGCAGGCAGAAGTGGTTAGGGGCAATCAGGAATGCAGGCAGGTGAGCGGTTGGGAGCCAGAAGTCCTGGATTGTGAGAGGGATGTCTGACTGCCTGGGTCGGATCAGGCCTAAATGGGTAGTCGGACATCCTGCAAGGGGTCCCAGCTTGGAGAGGGACCAGACTAGCCTGAAGGACACTCCCTCCCCATGCACAAATTTTGTGTATTGGGCCTCTAGTAATAAATAATAACCTGGGTGCTCAGACCACTAGATATCCATATATTATAAGAATGACTTTTGTTCATATGTGTCTTTTTCTTTTTACTACTAATTCAATCACTTTATGTGTAATAGATGTGTTTTTAATTTCTTCTTAAATTAGTTTACTAACTTGTGTTTTTCTAGGAATTTAATGGTTTTATCTATGTTTTATATTCTATTTGGACATAATTGGGTGCAGTATTTACTTATTTTTGTACTGTCAATGGTAATATCTGCTTTCTCATTCGGGATTTGAATAATTTGAATCTTCTTGTTCTGTCTAGCTAAAGATTTGTCCATTTTCTTGAGATTTTCAAATAACTGATGTTCCAATTTGTTGATTTTCCCCATGGTTCTTTTTGCTATTTTATTTTTTCTCCTATAATCTTTATAACTGTATAACTTCTGCTTGCTTAGGTTTTTTATTACCTTCTTTCTAGCTCCTACTCCCAGTTTCTTAAGGTAGAAAATAGGCTTTTTATTTGAGGTCTTTTTTCTTTTTTCATGTAAGCATTTATAATTATAAATTTTCCTCTGAACACTGCTTTGGCTACATCTCATACATTTTGGTGTATTGTATTTTCATTGTTATTCATGTCAACATATTTTCTAAATTATTTGTCAGTATTCTTTGATTCATTGGTTAATTGAATGTTTTAAAATATTCACATATTTGTGAATTTTACAAATTTTCTTATATTATTGAGTTCTAATTTTTTTGTACTGTGCTAAAGAATATGCTTTAGAGAGGGGGAAAATGGCGGCAGAAAAGACAGGTGTGTTCTGAGCTTTATCTCTGAGCAGACAGAGAGAAGAGCTGAAGAAAGAACTGGGAGCATTTGGTGGTGAGTTAAGGGAGAGCTATACTCAAGGAGAAGGTAGGGGATTTCTGGATGGGGCTCCCCTGACTGAGCAACACCCACTGCTGCTGGGTTTTTTCTCCCAGAGCCACCAGCTCGAATGCAGAGATCACATCATCTTGAAGGGGAAAGTGGATGTTTACATAAGTCTGAAAATCTACAGCTGGGGCACTCACCAAAGAGCTGCGAGCCCCAGAACACCAGTCCCCAATTGGCACAAACACTCAAATTCAGAGGCGTTCTACATGCCATGTAGAAAGATCAGATTTCGCCTGGGATAAGGAGAGAGAGAACTACATAACCAGACACCCAGAGAAGACAGATCATGAGCAGACAAAGAAAAAGCCCGCATACGAAAACACACACACACACACACAAAAAAAAAAACAGGCATCACAGAAATGGAAATAAATGAAATGGAGGCAAGCAACCGACCAGAGAAAGAATTAAGAAAAATGGTCATAAGGTGTCTGAAAAGAATGGAAGACAAATTTGACAATATGAGTAAATAGCAAGAGGAAATGAAGAAGAACCAAGAAAAAATGAAAAATAATATTGCTGCTGTAAAGAACTCAATAGAAAGCAAAAGTAGACTAGAGCTGAACCTGATTTAGCTAAGTGGATACAGTGTTGGCCTGTGGACTGAAAGGTCCCAGGTTTGATTCAGGTCAAGGGAATGTACCTTGGTTGCGGGCACATCCCAAATAGGAGGTGTGCAGGAGGCAGCTGATCAATGTTTCTCTATCATCGATGATTCTAACTCTCTACCTCTCTTCCTTCTTCTTTGTAAAAAATCAATAAAAATATATTTTAAAAAAGCAGACAAGAAGAAGAAGACAGTATCAATGAGCTAGAAGACAAGGTAGGAAAAAATACCCAAGTAGAGCTACTAGGAAAAAAAAATTAAAAAGCAGGAGTAGAGCCTAAGGGAACTTTGGGACAACATGAAACAAAACAACATCCACATAATAGGGATGCCAGAAGGAGCGGAAACTAAGCAAAGAATAGAAAAATTGTTTGAAGAAATAATGACAGAAAACTTCCCTGGTACAGGGAAGAAAAAACCCATACAAATCCAAGAAGCTCACAAAATCCCAAACAAAATGAACCCCAAAAGACCAACACCAAGGTACATTAAAATTAAATTGTGAAACACCAATGACAAAGTAAGAATCTTAAAAGTGGCCAGAGAGAGACAGAAAATTATTTACAAAAGAACCCTCATCTGTCTAGTGACTGATTTCTCAACAGAAACTCATCAGGGCAGAAGGGAATGAAATGAAATGAAATATTCAAAGTTATGCAAAGGAAGGGTCTGAATCCAAGAATACTGTACCCAGCAAGGCTATCACTCAAAATTGAAGGTGAAATCAGGAGTTTCACAGACAAAAAAGGACTAAGGGGATTTGTTACCACCAAACCAGCAATGCAAGAAATGCTAAAGAACCTGCAATATAAAAAAAAAAAAAGAAGTGAAGAAGTAAAGAATAAAAATGGCAACAAATAAGTACCTATCAATAATAAGTTTAAATGTATATGGATTCAATGCTCCAATGAAAAGATATAAGGTAATGACCCATATATATGCTGTCTACGAGAAACCCACCTCAGAAAAAAAGAAGCACACAGACTGAGGGCAAAGAAATGGAAAACAGTTTTTCAGGCAAATGAAAATGAAGAAAATTCTGGGGTAGCAATACTTATACAGTGGTATCTCGAGATACAAGTGCCCTAGCATATGAGATTTTTGAGATACGAGCCATCGAGCAAGCAATTTTTGCTTTGAAATACGAGCAACATTTGAGATAGGAGTAATTGCGCGGATCAGACGGCTGCACATGACCCACCAGTTTACTGCGACTCCGGTGTCTCATAGTTTCCCACGCCTCAGGGTTATGCAACGAATTAAACTTGTATCTCGAGGTACCACTATATCTGACAAATTAGATATCAAAATGAAGGACACAACAAGAGATAAGGAAGGCCACTTCATAACATTAAAGGGAGCAACCCAACAAGAAGAAATAACTCTGGTAAACATATATGCACCCAATACAGAAGCACCCAAATGCATAAAAATACTCCTCAAGGATATCAAGGGAGAGATTGACAGCAATACAATCATAGTAGGAGACTTTAATACTCAACTATCACCATTGGACAAATTATCTAAATAAAAAATCAGCAAAGAAACATCAATGCTAAATGAATCACTAGACCAGATGGAATTAATTGACATCTTCAGAACATTTCACCCCAAAGCCACAGAATATACATCCTTCTCAAGTGCATAGGGTTCATTTTCAAAGATAGACCATATGTTGGATTATAGGCAAAGTCTCTTCAAATTCAAGAAGATAGAAATCATATCAAGCATTTTCTCAGATCACAGTGGCATAAAACTGGAAATCAACTACAATAAAAACAATACAAAGAAATCAAACACATGGAGACTAAACAGCATGCTATTAAACAATGACTGGGTAACCAGAGAGATCAAGGAAAAAATAAAAAACATCATGGCAACAAATGACAATGAAAACACAACAATCCAAAATCTATGGGACACAGTGAAATCCGTATTGAGAGGGAAGTTCATAGCTCTACAAGCCTACTGAAAAAAAAACAAAAAACAAAAAAAAAACAAAAAAAGAAACAATGGTATGAAAATTATCTAACCCTATAACTCAAAGAGCTAAAGAAAGAGCAACAAGAAAAGCCCAGTGTAAGCAGAAGGAAGAAAATAGTAAAGATCAGAGAACAGGTAAATGACAAAGAGACCAAAGAAACAATTCAAAAGATCAACAAAACCAAGAGCTGGATAACCAAGTTTGATGAACCTCTAGCCAGGCTCACCAAGAAGCAAAGAGAGAAGATTCAAATAAACAAATCTTAAATGGAAGAGGAGAAATAACAACAGACCCCACCGAAATACAAAGGATTCTTTAAAAATACTATGAACAACTTTATTTCAACAAACTGGACAACCTGAAGGAAATGGACATATTTCTGCAAAAATATAACATTTCAAAACGTAGAAATAATCTAAACATCTCAATAGGCCAATAACTATGGAAGAAATTGAACTTCCAGCAAACAAAAGCCCAGGGTCAGATGGCTTCATAGGGGAGTTTTACCAAACATTCAAGGAAGAATTTAAACCTGTCCTCCTCAGACTATTCCAAAATTTCAAGAAGGAACACTTCCAAACACCTATGAAGCCAGCATCACCCTAATACTAAAACCAGATAAAGACAACACAATGAAAGAGAATTTTATGTCAATATCTCTTATGAACATAGATGCCAAAATCCTCAAAAAAATTCTAGCAAATCTGATCCAGCAGTACATCAGAAAAATCATACACCATGACCAAGTAGGATTTATCCCAGGAATGCAAGAATGGTACAATATTCTCAAATCACATAAACAAATTAAGAGATAAAAATCACATAGTCATATCAATTGATGCAGAAAAAGCATTTGACAAAATCCAACACTCTTAATAAAAACTCTCAGCAAGGTGGAAATAGAAGGACCATACCTCAACATAATGAAAGTCATATATGATAAACCCAAACCTGATGTTATATTCATTAGTCAAAAACTATAACAATTTCCCCTAAGAACAGAAACAAGGATGCCCACTCTCACCACTCTTGTTTGACATAGTATTGGAAGTATTAGCCATTGCAATTAGATAAGAAGAAGAAATAAAAGGCATCCAAATTGGAAAAGAAGAAATAAAACTGTCCTTATTTGCAGATGACATGATAATGTACATAAAAAACCCCGAAAGACTCCACCAAAAACTACTAGACTTAATAAATAAATTCAGCAACGTAGCAGAATAGAAAATTAATGTCAAGAAATTTTTGGCATTTCTATATACTAATAGTGAACTTAAAGAAAGAGAGACTAAAAAAGCAATCCCATTTATCACTGCAACAAATAAAAATTAAAATACCTTGGAATAAACTTAAAAGAGGTAAAAGACCTATATGCAGGAAACTACAAGACACTGAAAAAAAGAGATAGAGGAAGATGTAAACAGATGGAAAAGCATACCATGCTCATGGATTGGAAGAATCAACACAATTAAAATGTCCATACTACCCAAAGCAATCTATAGATTCAATGCACTACCCTTTAAAATACCTACGACATATTTCACAGACCTAGAAAGAATTCTCCAAAGATTCATCCGGAATAAAAAAAAAGACCCCAAATAGCCACAGCAATCCTGAGAAAAAAGAATAAAGTAGGTGGGATCTCAATACCAGATTTCAAGCTGTATTACAAAACCATTCATCTCAAAACAACCTGATACTTGCATAAGAACAGTCTTATAGAACAATGGAATAGACTAGAGAACCCAGATATCCACCCAAACCACTATGCTCAATTAATATTTGACAAAGGAGGCATGAACATACAATGGAGTCAAGACAGCCTCCATAAATGAACAGATACATGCAAAAAAATAAGTAAACTAGACCACCAATTTACACCACACACAAAAATAAACTCAAAATGGATACAAGACTTAAAGATAAGATGGGAAACCATAAAAATACTAGAAGAATCCACTGGCAGTAAAACCTCAGACATATACTGAAGGAACTTCTTTATTTATACTGCTCTTAGGGCAATGGAAACTAAAGAGAAAATAAACAAATGGGACTACATCAAAATAAAATGCTTTTGCATAGCAAAAGAAACCATCAACAAAAGAAGAAAGCCCACTGTATGGGAGGACATATTTACAAATATTTTCACTGATAAAGGTTTAATCTCCAAGATCTAGAGCTAACTTATACAACTTAATAAAAGAAAGATAAATGATCCAATAAAAAATGGGCAACAGACTTAAATAGAATCTTTTCAAAAGAAGACAGAAGGAAGGCTAAGAGACACATAAAAACATGCTCAAAGTCACTAATTACCTGAGAGATGCAAATCAAAATGACAATGCAATACCATATCACACCTGTCACAATGACAATCATCAACAATTCAACAAATGATAAGTGTTGGCGAGGATGTAGAGAAAAAGGAACCCTTAAGCACTGTTGGTGGGAATGCAGACTGGTGCAGCCACTGTGGAGAACAGTGTGGAGTTTCCTCAAAAAACTAAAAATGAAACTCCCATTTGACCCAGTAATTCCACTCCTAGGAATATATCCTAAGAAACTAGAAACACCAATCAGAAAGGATATATGCACCCCAATGTTCATAAGCACAATTTACAATAGCTAATATCTTGAAACAGCCTAGAAAACTATAGTACAACTACATAATGGAATACTATGCTGCCATAAAAAGAAGGAATTCTTACCATTTGCAGCAACCTGGATGGAACTGGAGAGTATTATGCTAAGTGAAATAAGCTAGTCAATGAAAGAAAAATATCACATGATCTCACTCATTTATGGGTAATAAAGAACATTATAAACTGATGAACAAAAGGGTAGATACAGAGGTAGTAAAGTATCAAACAGAATGTCAAATTTCAATGGGAAGTTAAGGAGAGGTGGGGTAGATAAGAGATCAATCAAAGGACTTGTATGCATGCATATAAGAAAAACCAATGGACACAAGATACTAGGGGGTTAGGGTGTGCATGGGAGGGGGGGAACAATGAGAAGATATGTACACATGTACTACATTAATTTAAAAAAATTAAAAAGAAGCAATGAAATTGAAAAAAAAAAGAATATGCTGTCTGTAGTTTCAATACTTTTAAATTGATGGAGACTTACTTATAGCCTATGCTGGAGAATATTCCTTGTGCACTTAAAAGGAATGTGTATTCTGCTGTTGTGTGGAGTGTTCTGTAGATGTCTGTTAAGACTAGCTGCTTTACAGTGCTTTTTAACTCTTCTATCTCCTGTTGATCTTCTGTCTCATTGTTCTACCTACTATGGATAGTGGGGTATTAAAGTCTCCAACTATTCTTTTTGAATTGTCTATTTGTCCTTTCAGTTCTGCTACACATATGTTGGGGCTGTGTTCCTTGGTACATTTATGGTCATCCTTGCTATATTTTCTTTTTGATTGACCTTTTTATCATTATAAAATGTCCTTTATGTTTATCTTACAATCTATTGTGTTTCCTTTTAAGGAGGAGAGAATTTTCAGGAACCAATAACCACAATTTCCATTAATGTCATCTCATATTGTTTATTTTTACATTTTTATTTGAGAGAGACAGGAATCCATCAATTTGTTGTTCCACTTATTTATGCACTAGAGTCCTGGTGCACTAAATTTGTGCACTGGGGCAGGGGATACCTCAGGCCAGCCTCTGCTCTCTCACAGTTTAGGAGCCCTCAGGGGATGTCCATCTGACAGGATGTACCACGGGAAGCAGGCCTAAGCTGTCAGTCAGACATCCTTAGTACTGCCATGGAGGCAGGAGAGGCTCCTACCACTGCCACTGTACTTGCTGTTCATGAGCCCAGCTTCTGGCTGAGCATTGCTCCTCCTATGGTAACACACTGACCACCAGGGGGCAGCTCCTACATTGAGCAGGATTGTGCCGAAACTGGGCTCTCTGAAATTTCCCAAGGGGTCCCAGATTGCAAGAGGATGCAGGTCAGGCCAAGGCACCCCACTGGTGCACGATTGGGTCCAGAGATGGACGTGGTGGGTTTGCTAGCTGGAGAAGACTACAGGAGGGCTCCAGAGTGAGTCTAGCCCATCTCTCTCAGTCCCGATGGGCCAGATCCCAGCAGGAAGCTAATCTACTGGTCAGAGAGTCTGCCCCATGGTGGTCAGTGCACATTATAGCAAGTGGTTGAGCAGCTTTGGCATATTAGCACATTACACTTTGATTGGTTGAATGGATTACCAGACAACCAGACATTTAGCATATTAGGCTTTTTTTATATGGGATTCTTACAAGTGCCCTTACAGGGTATTGGGGTATTGGGATGATGCTTTTGCCACATGAGCTCTTCTGCCAGGGCACAGATATTATTATTTGTACAATATATCTTGAGATTTTCTTTAGTTTTGGTGGTAGTATAAAAAGTATTTTTCTTTACTGTTACTAGATTGTACCTTGGAAACATAACTTAATTTCTTTGAGAAATCTTTTTGATAAACTTTTTTTCTAAATAGATTTTTTGCAAATATTTTCTTCATAATAAAATAAAGACCCAGCAATACACTATTAAATGCTTCAGCTTATAATTTTTGAATATTATTAACTGATACTTGTGTGTTGATATAACTTGAACACCTTATTTAAAATTGCAAGTCTCTCTCTGAAATCTTCTGTCTTCCCTGTTTTATACTTTTCCAATGCACATACAAAATATATAAAAAACTATATATTTTACTTACTTATTGTTTGTCTTCCCACATTCCCAGGTAAGTATCATAAAGGTAAGGATTTTTATCTGGTTTTGTTTGCTTATTCTCTCCTGCTTTAGTTTCAAGACCTAGAACTTGGACTGGTTTATAATAGGCACTCAGTAAATGAAAAAATGAGTCATCATATTCCCATTTGGGCTGCTCAAGTAGAGTCTCCCTTAGATCCACAAACATTTGTTGAAGACTTGTCTGCTAGTCCATGTCCTGATCTCCCATAGTAAACAGAATTGTAATAAGATATTACTAAGGCTCTAATATAGGTCTTTACAGGAACAGAAGCAAGTGGGAAAAGGAACGAAGAGTGGCTAGTGTCTGAGAACTTAATAGAGAAGAAAAAATTAAGATTTCCTCACTTGGACCTGGTATTTAGGGCCAGGAGAGCAAAAGACCTAAAAAGAATAAGCATTTATATTTAGGACATTGTAATTTGTTTGAAGTTGCTGCGAGGGTGGCTGTTTGGATGTTGTAAGGAGGTTATAGGGTAAAAAAGGTCAAAGGTTGAAGGTCTTTGTTTGCCATGTTAGAGTTTAACCTCTATTATAAAGAGGTAAAGATACCATTATTTTTTTTTGAGGGGAGTATTGTTTGTATTTATTTATGAGATGGTCAGTCAGATATGGCCAAATGACAAGGCAGAAAAGAAGCTCAAGAAAAACAAAAAACCCTAAGTTTATTATCCTCCAAATCCTAGGAGCAGTAAGCATAGCTTGTCATGTAGGGCCAGATGGGGAAAAGTCAGCAAGTGCTCAGAAAGCAGAAGACAGGAAGGAGCAAAGGGAAAGTTTAGGCCACAACCTAGATTGCAAGGAAAAGGCAAGTCAAGGCAGGGTAAACAGTTCAGGACTGGCTAGACTAAAGACTGCGAGTGTGCTCTAAGCTGTAAAAGTATTCTCCAGTTACCTGGCACCTGGCCCTGAGATGAGTAAGGGGAGGAATATTGCCTCTTGGTGTGGAGAGGCCTGATAGAGGAGCCAGGGTTCTGAATTGGTTAGATTGCATAGCAACCACATGGTTCCACCTGGGCCCTTTGCTATGGCTAAGCATGGGCTTGCCCAAGAAAGGGATGTCTCTCCCAGCCAGAAAAGTTTTTTACAATGTCAAAACACATATGTAAGGTTAAAAATACTTGAAATACAGTTTGGTTTTGGTTACGTGAACAATGATGCTTCAGATATAACTTAGGAGGTTGGTTAATGATGATTGTTTCTGTTCTATACTTTCTCCTGAAATAAAAATAATTGTTTTTTTGGTTTTGGTTTTTGACTCCATAAGGAGCTTTGTGCTCCCAAGTCCTTGGAAATCCTTGTAAGTATCAGTTTTACACAAAAATTATGAGACATGTAAAATGTAAGACAGATTTTAAGCTGATCAATTCTGGTTTTGTGGAAAGAGGCAACCACAAATCACTGCTGCTGTTCAAAACTATTGCAAGTATGTGCTTCAGATAAAACCTATATTTATCATGCCTTCTGATAAGAGGAGCAAATAAAATTTTGGATGAGAAGAACTGTCATTTTCATGCAATAATCTTGAGTATCTGTACCATTTCCTGCAGTTTGAACCATGTTCAGAGAGCTTTCAAATAGGCAGGTTACTAAGTGGGCATAAGTAGCACCTGCATACATCATGAGAGTCATGGTGACTGTTCTCATTCACATCCCTACCATTAAGACCTGTGGGTCAGGTTACTGTCCCCAAGGCAGTATGGGCTCAGAGATTATACCTGAGTCATATTGCTATTATGTCTGATGGTGCCAGCCCTTCCAGCACTGTTTTTTTCTAGACCACACTCCTTCGTTTAAATCCAAAAAGAAGGAAAAGAGAACACTAGCTTCAGTTATCTACCCAGTAGCAATAAAAATAATAGTAGTAAAATAGGAACTAATGCTGCCAAGTGTGTGCCCTGTGCATCCTTCTTACATACCTTATCTCATGCTCATGAGATAAGTACCATTCTAACTCTCACATTTTAGAAAACAGAAGCATTGATCCCATGGCCTTGGGTGAAATTTTACCTCTCATTTTTATTCTGTAAAATGAGAATAAAAAAGAAGAAACAGAGTAAGAACAAAAATCTCTAGGCATAGATATGTTCTCTCTTGAGATCCCTTGTCCGGGCAGTGGGTTATTATTTAACTCAGGAAATAGAGGCAGGAAGTAGGGTCTTGAGTGAATTTCAAGAGCACTCTCCTATGATAAGTCATTACCATGGAATGTGCAAATTTGAAGTAGGAGAGGACCCTGGTCCAATTCTACCACTGAGTAAGGGAAACAAAGTCCCAAGAGGTGCAGGGCTTTTTCAAAATCACAGGTCCAATTTGAAAGAAGCTTGGGTTAAAAGAGTTCAAATCTCAAATGAGTCAGGTCAACATGGGAGTTTTGGCAATCAATATGATTATGAAATAAAGGAAAACAACGAAGCAGGTAATAGGAGACATAAAAAATACAAAATATACCTTTGCCATGGTCTTTTAGACACAGACATGGGTTTTGCAGTGTCTTAAAATAGGGATTAAAATGGGAATAACACATGTGGATATTAGGCTAGAATTACTGTCTGAGCATATGGGAGCAAGTTATTTTTTTATTTATAAAGCAAAATACTCAGTATTCATTTGGTGCCCTCTGCAGCTCTATTCAGAATCAACTTACTATGGAATTTGATGTACCCTTCCCCTTCATTTACCAATAATCTACTTCTTTCTTACATTTCTTTACCACAGCCAGAGATGACCTATATCCTCATTTTATATTCTGGGAGAAAGCCTATTCTGCAAAAGGATTACTGCCTCCTTCATTAAAAAATACACACACACACACACACACACACACACACATCCTATATAATAAAGATGTAATATGCAACTGTGTAACTACCGGATCACGGATCATCAGGAAGGTGGGGCAGTGAGCTACAAATGGGCATTGGAGAGCTACAGGAGGGAGCAGGGTAGCAAGTAGACAACTACTGGAGGGTAGCAGTGAGCTAGTTAATGGTGAGCTGCTGGCACATGGATTCATGTGCAGGGCTACTAGTATATATAATAAAAGTGTGTCTATTCATTGGTGAAAATTTATAAAATACAGAAATGAAAGCAAAACTTAAAAGTTTTCTTTAGTTCCACTACCTAGATATAAATATTGGTAATATTTTAGTGTCTTTTCATTCAGTCTTTTAGGATATTTATATATATACACACACACACAGATATACATAACTTTAAAAAATAGTTGGAACCAGCTGAGACTGGTTTGGCTCATTGGATAGAGCGTCAGCCTGCAGCCTGAAAGGTCTCAGGTTTGATTCCGGTCAGGGGCACATACCCAGTAGGAGGCATGCTGGAGGCAGCTGATCTATGTTTCTATCTCATCAATGTTTCTAACTCTCTATCCCTTTCCTTTTCTCTCTGTAAAAAATCAATAAAATATATTTTTAAAAAATAGTTGGAACCAAACTACATATGTTATTACTTGTTTTCACCTAATAATGTAACACTACTTTCCTATGTGATAAAGTAACCTTCTAAAATATTAGTTTAATTATCTTGAATATTCAATTATTGTCTAAAGTACCAAAATTTATTTAAATCATTAACCAATATGAAATATTTGTGTTGCTTAGAATTTTTGCTATTATAAAAAATGACACACTGAATGAATGTCATTGAACCAAATCTTTGCACACATCAGTAGTGATTGTTTATTCAGAATAAATTCCAAGAAATAGATCAAAAGCATATAATTAAACACAAATATATAAGTATTTTAATATATATTATGGAATTTTATTCCAGATATATAAGTATTTGATATCTATCTATCTATCTACACACACACACACACACACATATATATGTATATATATGTATATATATATATATATATATATATATATATATTACAGTCCAATTAGCAATATAAAAACGTAAAAGTAAAATGTGTGTGCTTGCATTTCTTTCTTTGTGTTTTTGTGTCTATGTATGTGTCTATGCATGTGTTTCTTTTATTAGAGTGGACTACTACTTAGCTTAGATAACTACTAGTATATTAGAGTAATTCTAGCTGCTATAATAAGTAAAACATAAAATTGCAATGGATTTAACATCATAGAAAATTATTTCTTGCTCAATGAGGAGTTTCTAGCTAGGGATGGCTTTCCTCCATGGAATGATTTAGGATTCAGACTCTTTCATATTATGGGCAGGAATTTTCAAGACCTTCACCAAAGTTGTATCCACATGGTGGTTATATAGGGAAAAGAGAAAGCATGATGAAGCCACGACTGTATATACCATCGCTAAAGCTCAGTCATATGGTCAACCTAACTGCAAGGGAATGTGGAACATGTAGTCAGAAAAAACCATCACACACAGTGGCCAAAAATGATAAACCTATGTAAAAAAATACATTAGGTTTATGAAATAAAATAACCCAGTGCTAGCTATATTGACAGAAGAGGCCAATTGCAATCATTAGCAATTTCCTTGCACAAATTGAAGTTGACATTTTTAAATTTTAGTTAGGGCAATATAAATTCTCTAAAGATTTTCCATCTGCATATTTTTTTATACTTAAGAAGGCCTTCCCACTCAATAATTTTCTGTCAGCTTTTCAATTTAGTACATTTATGTGATAATTAAACAATGTTAAACACCTAGTTAAAATAATCATACACAAGCATAGCTTTTTATTTGACAATACTTAGTTCAGTTATCTGATGTGGTGTTTAGACTACTACGCAGGTAAACCTACAGGTTTACTGAGCTACCATGAAGGGCGTCCTTAGATTTCATAGGTGTGTTTCCTTTTGTCCTCTTTTGGAAGACAACCCATTGCTTCACAATGATATATTTAATGTCATTTTGTGGAAGTATAATGGCTTTATTTTTTTTCTTTCATATTAAATGAAATTTAAACAGTCTGTCAAGATCATTAAATAATCTCAGACATGCCATTTTGTTGTAGAAGACTGAAGAAACCTAAGCTATGTTTAGAGAAATGGAGTTACACAGCTTTATTAACTCTGCAGTCTCAGCAGAGTCACCTTCAAAATCTGAGCAAACCAATATGACAAAAGCCCCTATTTTATTTCCTTTTGGTGTCTTTGTCCCCAAAATATGGATTATACTTCCGGACCTTTTGTGGGCTTTGCAAAAAACCCTGTGAGTTGGGATGGGGGTCTTGAGATCATATCTAAGGACCTGGCCTGGCACCAGTGCTGATAATACCCCTCCAGGGGCTCTGGCATGGTTTATGGTCTCAGGTCTTGCAAGACCAGATTCTGGGAAAGGGACAGTGACTTAATTATAGGTTATCAAGAATGTACATTAGATTGCTGGCAACCCTTCCACCCCTCCAAAAAAGTCTTATTTTCCCCATCAATTTTAGAAAATTCAAGGAGATTTTTATAGAACTTGCAAAAAAAATAAAAGTAAATTAAAATTTTAAAACCCCACCATACCTTCTCTTTTTAGATATTAGCTTCAGCCTGTCTGGTTATATAAAAATATTTATAAAGAATGGTCTGTGTCGACACGAGTGGGGACTGGGTCTGGCGTAGAGAGCTCCTCATCCTGGGAAACAGCGTGCAGTCCCATTGCCTTTCATACAATGCACATTCATGGGGAACCTGTTGCTAAACCATTTGTAGATGACCTGCTTCTGGGTCAGGATTTCATAGATAGTAGAGCAGCTCCCTTGCTGAAATCTATTGAAAGTCAGTCCTCGACACAAGGGTTTGTTAAAAAAAAAAAAAAGAAAGAAAGAAAGGAAGGAAGGAAGGAAGGAAGGAAGGAAGGAAGGAAGGAAGGAAGGAAGGAAGGAAGAAAGAAAGAAAGGGAGAAAGAAAGAAAAGAAAGGAAGAAAGAATGGAATATAATTTCAAGAGGTAAAACATTGTTTTTTTCCCCCCGTAACAATTCTCTTTCTTCACTGATGATGTCATTTTTTGTCCCCAGCTGAACTGTGATAGACAGAGCAAAGATAAATTAGCCTCCCCTTATACCTTTCAGTATATCAAAAGGAAGGGGCTACATAAATTCAGAGCATGATTTGAGCAGTATTTTGTGGCAAATAATAATTTATATGCACTAAAGTTCATGCTGTTGAAATAGGAATTTTTAGGGGTGAAATAGACAGGTTTAGGAAATTTTAAAAATTTATGGTCAATGGAAAAAACATAGGGTTACAAAGCAGAGGCTACATTTCCATACACCAGAGAGCCAGGTGCAGTTACATTTCCATAAGACAAGAGAACTGGGAGCAGCCGAAAGGTCTATATTTATAAAATAAAGAAGGAGGAGGGAATTGGAGAACAATGAGGAAGAAGGGCCTCACATATCCCATGTGATGTTTAATCTTTGAGCTCAGGAGTTGCTATAGTGACTAAATCAAAGGGAATATTGGCCAGAGGGGCTATCAGGACACAGGGTCTTGTAGCTTTTATAAACCGGAAGAAAAGGGACTGGGTGGGACCCTTCCCCCCTCCCCATATGGAAGTCTGTGCTATGAGATACTTTTCCCTTCCCCATGTGGGAGTCTTTACTTGTTCATCAATAAATTTCCACCTTTGCTGTATAGTCTACCATCTGCGATTCATTCTTTCACTCCAACGGACAAAGAATCTGGGGAACCATCCTCCCTAGGGGAACACTGTTTGTTCTAGTCTCAAAATCCTGTATCTGTTAATGGAATGTTTTGTTATAATTTACCTTTTTTTACTGAACAACAGTGTTTTATAGGTAGTGAAAGTGTGAAATAGATAACGAAATAAGCATTAATATTAGTTTTATTGAAAGCAAAGGAAGCTCTGATAATATTCAATAGTGTTATTGCTCAAATGTTGAACTAGAGATAAAGAGAAGAGATGATCCAAAATGAAAAACATAGAACTGATAGTATATTGATGGAAACAGGAGTCAAATTATTGCTTTCAGGTTTTTAACAAATATGCTCAACAACCATGGACCAAAGAACTCAATAAATATAAATAGACAGTAGTCAGAATAAGAAATATAAATGAAAATTGTGTAAGATAGAATATACTAAAATATTTTTTAATATATTTTAAGGGATAAATGAGGTTTATATTTAAAACATATGTGCCAAAATATTTTTTAAAACAAACAAACGAACAAAGCTCACCTTTTTAATCTTCTTGCCTATTGTCAGCCTCTGATTCTTTCCCTTAAAAAATACTTATTGCCCTTGCAGTGTGACTTGGTTGAACATCATCTCATGCATGGAGAGGTTGTTGGTTCGATTCCTGGTCAGGGCACATGCCTAAATTGTGGGTTCAATCCCCAGGAGAAGGGATACATGAAGCAGCTGATAGATGTTTCTCTCTCTCTCTCTCTCTCTCTCTCTCTCTCTCTCTCCCTTCCTCTTTCTCTAAAATCAATAAAAACATATTTTAAAAAAATACTTTATTTCTAGAACTTTAAATAAGAGGCTCTTATTATACATAGGTGACCTATCCCACATATATTCCAGAAAATTCCTATTTTTACTCAAATCCTTGTTGGTTGCTGCTGTTGTTAATTCAGTGTTACTCTCTTGATATGTATCATACTGGATTGTTTTAGAACAGTTGTGTTTTAACTGCTTAGCAGAATGCCTGAAAGAACAAACTTCTACCTGGACTTGATTTGAGTGTTATGTGGGATGGAATAAACATATATTTTAAATACTTAAAGATTTCCAATGATTATTAATAAGTAGCTATACACTGAGCAGAAATATGCAAACAAGAACACATTAACACAATGAAGTCCTTTGACTTACTATTGAACTCTTTAATTTCTGAAATTAATTAATTAATTTATTTATAATATTTCATGCTTGGTGAAAAATGCCCTAAAGTTCTCCCTTATAAATGCTATGACTTTCCCTCAGAAATTCAAGCTTCCCTATCAATTCAGTCCCTCTTTGTTCTCTTCCAAGCTGTAATTATGCATCCCTCTCTTTAGTGTAATTGCCTGGACCAGAGCTGGAATACAGCACCCCCAAAATTCCCTGTTATTATCATTTCCAAGGCACAAATTGAATCTCATATCCTCGGCTTGACCCCCCATGATTTTATAATGAACTTTTGCTGATTTTTTAATTTAATTTTTTCCTTTATTCAACAAGTATTTATTGAGTGTCTACTGCGAGACAGACACTATCCTTGGCCTGAGATATACAGCCAAGAACAAAACAAATCCCTGCTCTTGAGGAACCTACATTTGAGCATGGAGACACAGAGAGTAAACAAACAAATATATAATAAGAGGATGGGGAAGGGGGGGGGTTGGAGGTGGGCTAGAAGGGGTCAATAGAGGAAAAAAAGGGACATTTGTAATACTATCAACAATAAAGACTTTTTTTAAAGGCACACACACACATACCCACACATACACACAAACAAGTATATAATTTGTCATCTGATTGGAAATGCCAATGAAGGAAAATAAAACAGGGAAAGAGGAACCAACCTAATGCCATAGTGGAGAGAGGGTGCTCTTTTTCCATAGGTGGTCAGAGAAGGCCTTATTACAAGAAGACATTAGAGTGGTGTTCAAATAAGTGTGGGAGATGTAGAAATTTGAGATAAAGAATTTCTGCAGAAGGCATGCGAAGGCCTGTGTTATCTATCTATTGCTATAAAACAAGTTATCCCAAAACTAAGTGGCTTACAATTACAGTAAATATTTATTAAGTCAGTTTCTGTGGGCCAAGAATTTGAAAGTGACTTAATTGGGGGTTTTGGCTCAGGGTTTCTTAAGAGATTGTAGTTAAGATGTCAGATAGGGTTCTGAAGGCTTAGCATGGGCTGGAGGCTCCAGTTCTAAAAAGGTTCACTAGCAGAATGCTGGCTGTTGGCAGGAGGCCTCAGTATCTCTCCACATTGAGCTCTCCAGGGGTTGCTTGAATGTCCTCATGACAGTGGCTGGTTGGCTTCTCCCAGAGCAAATAATCTAAGATAGAGCGAGGAAAAAGCCACATGTCTTATAAGACCTAGCTCAGGAGTTACATATCATTATCTCTGCAAAATCCAATTGTTTCACAGGTGGACAGAAAAAAATAAATAAAAGGTTCTATAAAAAATAATCTCACAAGGTCATCTGATCATAAATTCCTAACTGGGCCAGTCACGGTGTTCAGTCATATACCAAGTACATAACTGTTAGGGTCACTGAAGGAGGAATGCATGAGGCGAAAGGGGTAAAGAACTGTAAATTTATTACATCATTTGTATATCACATGGCTAGATCCCAAATGACACCAGTCCCCAGGGACTGGGAATCAGAGATTTTTAAAGGACTCTACAGATGAACTTTTTCTGGGCGAAGAATTCT
Organism: Lasiurus borealis; assembly: GCA_004026805.1. Taxonomy (NCBI): domain Eukaryota; kingdom Metazoa; phylum Chordata; class Mammalia; order Chiroptera; family Vespertilionidae; genus Lasiurus; species Lasiurus borealis. The sequence continues at coordinate 34,828 of PVJN01020416.1, forward strand.
CTGAGCGGATGTGGATCTTGGAAGGTCCAGAGGGGAGAGATAATGGTCTTAGCAAGTGAAATGTGATTTAAGTGAAAGGGAATGTCCATTGTAAAGTGACCTAAAGGTCAGTTCTCAGGGGAGGGGTATCAATTCAATTATTTGATCAAACCTAACAATAACATTTTAGTAAAAGATTTATTTGCTTTAAGCAAACTCCTTACATTGTTATTGTGCATGTAAGTTAACACACCTTTGGAATAAGTACCCTCAGGAAAGCACATAATTTTCATCCAAGCATGTCATACTCAAAGACTAACAGGGGCCAAATAAACAAGGTGTAAGTTTATGTGGGATGCAAAAAAAATAACATAAACATTTTAATTTTCATAGAAATATAGGTTTATTTCGATAGAATCATGCTGAATACAAAGGGCTGAAATAAATGAGTAATCGTTAACATAAAATAATAGAACATTTTAATAAAAATTAATATTTTTTATTGAACATTAACTTATCAGACACTGAATAACTGCACAGGTTAATAAATGTAAT
>PVJN01020417.1:0-12064 GCA_004026805.1 Lasiurus borealis
ACTGCTCTATTTCCTAAGCAACGCCTTTTCGTGTTTTGTTTGCTCATTTCTCTACACACCCCACCCCCACCCTCTTAACTCGTACTACACTTAAAGGGACTTTCAAAAATTAAGAAAAAACATCAAAAACACAATCCAACAATAAAAACAAAACCGGCTAGGTCTTACCTACCACAGCCTGGGGTCAGACATGGACACGAGTCCTCCTCCTGTCTATACCTGGTAACAGGTGGCGGTACCAAAGCGAGGCGGACTGACCTTGGCAGGTTTGGGAGTAACAGGGAGCCGGGCTGCGTCTGAGCTCGGCCGGCTCGCAGGGAGAAGTTCACTCAGAGCCGGCTCCCCGCGGAGGTGGCGCTCGCCCCGCCGCCATGCAGCAGGCTGCTGGTGAGCAATCAGCCCGCTGCAGCTGCTCCCCGAGATAAGCAGACACCGCTCTGCCGGTGACAGCGCTCAGCAGCCCGCGCGGGGCGGAAATCCTGCATCCTCTGCCTGCGCCGCGGGGCTGCGTTCCCAGACTGCTGCCCAGCCCCCGGCCCGGGACAGGAGGGCTGGCCCTCCAGCAGGAAGAGGGGGTCCCCACCCGCCCCGCGGGTGACCTAATACCACCATTTGGGACGTTAGGCCATTGGCTTAGACCGATCTTACAGCTCATCTGTACATGAAACCCCTCTGACTCTAAAGTGCTCAGAACACGGACCTGGAGGAGGCTCAGACCTGTAAGTGAAACTTTTCCAGCACCGTCTCTGCTGCTCTGGAGAAAGGCCATGTGAACAGACACCTGCTGAATTCCTTATCATTCCAGAACTGCAGGGACCTAGCAGACACGGTGCTCCAGGGGAAGAGGACTGTACCCCGCTCCCCACCCAGGGTGGCTCACAGAGCACCCACAGACTCAGGCAATCAAGCTGGGGTCTGCAACGTCTGTTCAGCACTAGGGGGAGGTGGGGGGAAGGGGAGGGCGCCTGCCTCTCCTGGGGGTGGTGGCTGTTCATTTAGCAGCTGCCCAAGGAAGGCAAGACCCCTCACCAGCCAGGGCACCTCTATTCCTGCTTGCGCATCACGGAGACAAGAGAAGAGATTTGTCCCTTAGGTTAACCTCACGTCCCACTCGCTCACCTGTTGCTGGCTCAGGTCCGAGAGCCGGAGGAATCTTCTTCTCTGGCTCCGCCCTTCCAGCAAAACATCCGGCAGGGCTCCCGGGTGTACTGCCCGCAGCTGGGGTGCCCCCAGGCAGGAGGGCGGGCACTTCCTGGGCAGAAGCGCTCTCCAGCTGCTCAGCCCCTGGCCCTGACTCTGCAGGTCTGGACGGGGGCAGGTGACTGCCCCCCTCTGTGAGCAGGGCGCCCGAGGCCTTGACTCGCTCGATGACGGCATCCACGATCCGACTCGCAGCCTCCTCGATGGAGTCTTCGCTCCCAGGCAGGTGCCCGGCCTCGGAAGACACGGCATGAGGGACACGGGGGGCGCCCCTGTCCCCGCTGGGGGCCTTGTCATGGCCGGCGGCCAGTCCCGTCTCTGCGGGGAGCTCCGTGGCAGGGGGCTGCAGGGGGACGGAGCGCGGGTCGCTCACCTGGGCCTCCGCCGAGGCCTCCCTGCGACAGCCGAGGTTCCCTTCCTCCCCAACAAGAGGCCCCGTGTCGGGGGTCGCCGTGCCCGGGAGGTCCGCCCCTCCCTTGTCTGGTAAGGCTCCTGGCGAAACCTGGATCCCATTCTCCAGGCTCAGCAGGTCTCCCGGCGCGGGGAGGCCGTGGGCACTGTGGGAGAAGGCCGTTCCGCTGGCTCCCGCAGCTCCTGGCCGAGCACTGCCCACTGGGACGTCCAACGCCATGTTCCCACTCGCCTCGTGGGAAGCCGTGGTCGCTCCCTGGGCCTGAGTGTGGGTCACTCCATCCACGGCGGAAGGCCCGCTGCCATTCGGTGCCGGAGGCGCAGCTGGTGACGGGCCGGGCAGCAGAGGTGAGCGGCTCCAATCTGCACTCGCGGCTTCCAGGCCCACGCCTGCAGCCAGACCTGCTCCCGGCGGCACCAGGCTGCGGGCGGCCCCGCCTTCACTCGGCACCGAGGCTGGTGGGGCCACTTCCTTGTTGTGTTTAGTTTCTGCGTTCCGACAGGCCAAGGGTGTGCCCCGGGAACCGCCGTGTTCCAGGGCTGTGTCCCCGGCCTGGGCGGCGGCGCCAGCTTCTCCCTGGAGCCCTGGCAACTCCGGTCCCCGAGGGGCTGCTCGCTGCTCGTCCCGCAGCGCCCCCGAAGGAAGAGTGTCTTCCTCGGTGGAGGAGCCAATCACTGTTTGCAGCCTGTCACCTTGTCCCTGAGCTGCCGAGCTTTCTGCAGCCACTGGCTCGTTTCCTTCTTCGGTCACATCGGAATCAGAGGCCAAAGGGGCCTCAGCCGCATGGAGGTGTGGGGAGTCGGGGCCCCCCTCCAAGTTCCTGGCTTCAGGAGCTGCTGGGAGGCAGGGGCCCTCCTGCTCCCCACCGAATCCTGCAGGACTGGCGTTGCCCATGCTGGGCGGAGGGTCCAGGGCAGTGGGGGGTGCGGGCAGGCCCGCCGCACGGTCTTCTAGCGGCTGCTTATCTGGGTCACTCCCATCGCCGCCATCTCTCCCGTCTGTAGCGGTATGTGGCTGGGGAGTCGCTGTTCCCTTTTCGTTCTGGGAGGGGACAAGAGAGAGTGCGTCATCTTTCGTTACTGATTCACTGCCTGGCCTGCCTGCCGGAGAGAAAGTCCGGCCTGCTGTCCCCGCCTGGCCTGGCCCCGGCCCTCGCTCTGCTGTGGGGAGAGCAGCGTGCGGATGCAGCTCCACTTCCAGCGCCTTTGTGAGAGGTGCTTCTGAGTTCAGCCCTCTTGTTTGGCTCTCTTCACCCAAAACTTCACGGGGACACACACCCACAGCTTCCTGGGTGTCTCTTCCCGGGCCAGGGGGGACTGTGTCAGCCTGCGGGCCTTCCGGGCAGACGGCAGTGGGCGGAGGCTGGGCGTGGGGCGGGCCCGCGGCGGTGCCTCGGGGCTGGGGAACTGTGTCATCAGGATGCTCGGCAGCCAGCGCGCCACTGGACGCCCCGGTGCTCTGTCCGCCCACGGGGGCAGCTGGAGGCTTCCCGTCCCCAGGTGGGGAGCCGGTGGGTGGCTGGTCGTCCTGGGGCGGAAGATGAGGGGAACTCGCCTCTGCTCTCTCCTCTGAAGCAGCTTTCTGTGGCAGGGGGGAGGGTGGGTCAGCGGGGACCCCCACCCCGCCCCTGTGCGCTAAGGGAGCGGCCTCCTGGACGCCGTCTGACATCTTGCCATTTGCAGCAGCTGGGCCGACGGCAGGGCTCTGACCACCAGCACTCGCGCCACGACGCCTGGAAGTTTCCGTCTCGGCGGGTTTTTCGGTGGCGGCTCCTCCATTACTCAGCACAAGGACCGACTCAGCAGGCGGGTCACCGTCCCGGGAGCCGGAGGCGGGCTCGCAGTTGGGAACCACAGCTTCATCCACAGGCTTCCCTGTGCCTGTGGCGTCAGAGGCTGCAGCTGCACTGACAGGAGAGGGCTCCGATCTTCCCTTTGTCCTTTCCCCGGCTTCGAGCACCTTCTTCTGGGGGGCGGCATCTGCGTGCATGAGACCACGTTCCGTCCCCTCTGCCGCCTCTGGGGCACCAGCAGCCACTGTGGAACCGGCCTGTTCACCGGCAGCGAAGTGCGGGGCCGGGCCTGCCTCCACGAGTGTGGCTCCCGGCAGCGCAGCACCCCCACTGCTCAGAGACCCCGGGGCTGCGGCCGCTGTGGCAGGTGTTGCTCTGGTTTCTTCACTTCCGATTTCCTCGGGTGGAAGGCCGGTCCCCTCCTGCCCACAATCAGACATGCTCTGAAGGCAGCTCTGGGGATTAGACAGCGTCTCAGAGTCCGCGGCAGGTTCCGCCTCTTCCTCTTTTCTCTCCTCGCCTCTATTTTTCTTCCGGCAGGAACAGGCTGTGTTCTCTCCCGGGCCGACGCTGGGGACCCCGGGGCCGCACGGAGCGCTCTCTGCGCCCGCAGGAGGAGAGGAAGGCTGCGGGCTGTCCGTGCATCCCGAGGCACAGGGAAGGAACGAGCCATCGGCATGCTGGGCCGTGAGCGGACCTGAAGGATCCTGGGCCGTCACCATCAAGGGCATGAGATTGTCCATCTGCTTGAGGTTTGTTTTCTAAGAGAAACAAAGAGAATGTTTAAAAACTGTGCCTGGAAAAAGACATCACTGACACCCACAAACAAAAACCCCGTGGGAGAAAACTGACGACCACCCAGCTCTTCGGAGGACGCACACTGAGCGGATCTAAGTAAAGACAGAGAAGTCTTCTCCTGTCCCGACATCGCTTTTCTCCCTTATAGCCACACAGCCGCTAGGATGTAAAAATAAGCAATAATATAAAAGGTGAGTCCAGCCAGAGTGGCTCCGTGGTTGAGCATCCACCTATGAACCAGGAGGTCACAGTTCGATTCCCGGTCAGAGCACATGCCTGGGTTTCAGGCTCGATCCCCGTGGGGGCCTGCAGGAGGCAGCCAGTCATTGATTCTCATCGTTGATGATATCCCAGTGATTCGGGATTTCACCACTTGTTCCATCCTCCTCAGGAGAGGCCACAAATGGGTTAAATAAAAACTACAGGACTGCTCCCTAAGGATGTCATATTGGTCAAGATAAAAAGAAAGCTGGTTTCTCTCTCTCCCTCCCCCTTCCTCTCTGAAATCAATAAAAATAAAATAGATAAATACGTAAACAAAAGCTTCTGTGCCATGCTCCTGAGTATATTCCAAATTAGCTTGCTTCCAGTTCCTGTTGAAAGCATAACAGTTTCCTAAAAATGACGAAAGCAGCTCATTAAATTGAATAGCAGCCACACATTACGGAACAGAGACCGGCAGAAACAAGCGGCATTTCTTGAAAAATGTTAGCTGCTCCTAACACAGGCGCCCTTGGTTTCAGTATCTCCTGTTTTTTATCAACTATTCCCATAGCTTAAGGTACCTGAACACCTGCTAACACCTGCAAACTGGTCTTTTCAGTTGCCCTCTGATTCACCAGGAAGAAAAGCCCGCAGGAGAGCCTGACTTCCTGGTCGTCGTTCACAGGAAAATAATGTGACACCTGTTCTGGAACAAACACGATGGGGAGAGGCAGGGGCCAGCTCCTCACCCCGCACCTCAGTGAAGCAGAAATAATGCCTGCTCCCAAAGAAGCTTCTGGCACTGAGCTGACCCCAGGTGACCTTAAATGAAATTATTGCCAAGCTTTTTCCAAATCAAATCATCTCTGAAATAAACTGGGTGGAAAAACGATCTAAACTTAGCCTTTCAGATGTGATGGCCGGAGAGCGGTGCCCACATGACGTTCGTATTATCCGTAATCAAAGCTAGCAGGGAGTCTGTAATGTTTTTATGTCTGGCAACAACTTCATCTTGGAGGCCTGAGTGGATTATAAAATCCTTATTTCTCTTTGGTGATCTTTGTACCATAGAACTATCGATTCCAATATAGCAGCACTAGCATCACTCATCCAGAAAGTGGTGAAAAGGCTTTCTTCTGAGGAAATCTGGTTCTTGTTCTTTTTGCCCATTTAGTTTTATAAAGTTAAACCAATAACTTTAAAAAGATCAACATTCAAATTTCCTCTCATGCCAGGAAAATTTAGTTCTGGTTGTTACAGATTTCTATATCTGCAACGTGTCTGTGTATCTTTCATTATTACAAAAACCTGGCAAAAATCCAATGAAAAATTCTCTCAGCCTCCTATTGCTACCAGCCCAATGGGAGTTCTCATCTATAAGCAGAAAACCGCTTTATTTACAGGTTTCGCAACCTTTAAGGGAAGCGTTTTGGTTATAAATATAGCCAAGGTTCATTGGGGGAAGGAGTGAGGGCACGAAGGCCTTAAAATGGAAATTTGCTGCCTTACCATCAGCTGCTGTTGGATGTTCATAAGTTTAAAAATGTGCCCAGTGCAACTGTCCTCAGGAAGTGGGGGTTCATGGTGCGCCTGGGACGCTGAGGTCAGTGTGTAGACATCCAGCTCCCGGTGATGCCTCACCGAACAGTCTCCGCAGGGTATTTCGTAGGACAAACTGCTCCAGGAATCGGGCTCTCCAGCGTTCTCCCTGTGAGCAAGCAGCCTACGGTTACTACAGCCCGTGCTGCCTCCCAGGCACAGGTTCAACCCTGCGACTCAATCTGTACTGCCACCCTTGACTGCCTTCCTTTTCTTTTCTTTTTTTAAATTGATTCCCAAGAGGAAAGGAAAGGAAAGGAAGAGAGGGAGAGAGGGAGAAGGAGAAAGAGAGAGAGAGAGAGAGAGAGAGAGAGAGAGAGAGAGAGAGAGAAGGAGAGAGGAAGAGAGGAAAAGAGGAAGAGAGGGACAGACAGGGAGAGAGGGAGAGAGAGAAATATCAATGATGAGAGAGAATCATTGATCGCCTGCCTCCTATATGTCCCACATTGGGGATCGAGCCCACAACCTGGGCATGTACCCTGACCGGGAATTGAACCCTGACCTTCTGTTTCATAGGTCAACACTCAAGTACTGGCCATGCTGGCCTGGCCATCTGGCTTGGACAGTCCTCAGTGATTCGGGTATCAAATGGGTTAAATAAAACCTACAGGATTCGTCCCTAAGGATGTCACTTTGATAAGATAAAAAGAAATCTGGGTTCTTAAAAATAGTTAATGTTATGCTAACAACCCAATAATGAGGAAATGTAAGGAGGATGACTCTAGCCTGGTTTCCAACAGAAGCCAGGCTTGTTAAACGTTTCTCTTAAAATTGGCTACGCCAGTCTGACTGGGTATGGAACAACCTACCACCCCACCCATGAAACACAGGGGCACTCCGGCTGCTGTTAATGGCAGGTGGAAGAAGCACATTCAAAATTCTTAAGTCATCACACAGGGAAAACCACCACAATGACGTATCATGTTCCCTTGTCAATATGATGATCAAATCCTATTCTGAATGAAGCCTTGGTTACAAGAATTTCGAGTTCAAGTTTTTTTCATTAAAAGACAGAACTTTGCTCAACTCATATCATTACAAATACACCTGCCTCGTGTTCAAATAAAGCCAACAAAGATATAGGGATGTGAGAAAGCATTTCTCAGCTAGACCTCAAAACATGAAACATCATCGATCGGCTCCCCCTACACCTTCCCTAGTGGGGAATCAAGCCAGCAATCCAGGCATGTGTCATGACCAAGAATCAAACTGGAACCTCTTGGTTCCTGGGTTGACACTCAACCACTGAGCCACTCAGGCTGGGCTGTAAATTTAATTTTGAAGCTTGGTTTGATAATATCCCTAACTCTGTTTAATTAGTTGTCTGACAGACATATCTGCCTACTTGGATTAGCACATACAGACATCTATAGATATAAAAGCCTAAGAGACCAAACAACTAGTTGCTAGGATGCACACTGACCACCAGGGGGCACACACTCAACGCAGGAGCTGCCCCCCTGGTGGTCAGTGCACTTCCACAGCCAACCTCCCACGGTCTGTCCCCCTCCCCGAAGCTGGCCAACCTCCCACAGTCCCTTTCCACAGCCGGATGGTCCTGATCGCAGGCCAGGCAGAGGGACCCCACCTGTGCATAAATTCGCGCACTGGGCCTTTAGTTCTTCAATAAGAAAAGAGCCTTTGATGGCATAACTTGCTCTACTGACCATCCATCAGGAGGCTATTTTAGACAGAAACAAAAAGTGATAGTCCCTTCCCAGCAAAATTAGTTTCTATTAACCCTGCCACTATTAATTCTCAAACCTTCCCTTCTAATACGTAAACCTTGGGAAATTCCCTTCTCAACAACCACCTATTGACCATCTACCTCTCCTATGCTCTCCTTCAGAGGAATGTGCTTCTGGTGCTATAATTACTTCCAAAAGCTGACCCTCCAGGCTCCCAATTCACTGTCCCTGAGGCCTTCTCTTGCTTCCTAGCCGAGCTAGAGACCAAACACTACTCACTGCAGTTCTTCTCCCACTGCCCTTCTCCCGTGAATACTGACACTCCTGCAACCCATCTGGTCGGCGAGTCTGGGTGCACCCAGGCATTCAGCAAGTATTCACATGCCAGGCACTATTCTAGGTGCTGGTGATAAAACCAGACCCAATGCAAGGGGGACAAGAGCATTCAGGTAAACAAACACCTAGGGTTCTGGAAGACAGCAAGAGCCACGTAGAAAAAGAAAGCAGGTAAGAGGGTGGTGATTTTAAACACGGTGGTCAGGAAAGACCTCGCTGAGGTAACACGGAAGCCAGTGCATTTTCTGCTGCATTCAGTACCGTGCAAACCTTTACTGGGCCCACTAAAAACCTGGCCGAGCTCCGTGTATAAGATACTCACTGCGCCTTTAAGTATAATTGTATTAAACATTAGAAGCAGCCTAGCCAAGTCAGTAATTAGAGGGCAGTTGGTTAAAGTAAAGAACAGATCTACAGACTGTTAAAAAATAGCCATTAAAAAATAAAACTAGTGCATGCAAACACCAGAATTTGTACCCAGACTTTCCACCTCCACAGTGATGCCTCCTCTACAGTAGTTTCAAACTCTGACCACATTCAAATAATATAAACTGTAAGTCTGATATAATATTTATGAGAAGCTAATCAGGTATGCTAATTAGGTTTTGTTATCATAAATTTTACAGGATCCATAGCAGGTTTTCAACTGTAGGATACCACAATCAAGAGGCCATTCCTCAGACATTGGGGTGACAGCACCCACATCTGGTTCCTCAAGTCAGGATTCATGTACGTGGTACAATCACATTCCATAAGCCCAGAGTGAACGTCAACTAACTTCCCAGTGTCCAGCACGGTGTCACTCACAAGAACATTCACATTTGACGTTAACATGCTGCAAAACCCTGCCACACCAACTGCAGAAAACAACATTTTCTCTAGTACTAACCGCACGAGGCATTCAGAGGAAGTTCAAAGATACATCTGTGGAGGTACCACAAAAAAGTCAGATGGAATGTCAGAGAATGAACGACGAAGATCGACAAGGTGTCAGTCTGCACTCACGTGTGGCTGCCCACGCACCACGAATATCGCAAGCCCATTCTCCCTGTGTCCGGGCCTCATCCTGCAGCTTGAGGAGCGGAGAGCCGCGCCAGGTCGGCCCTGGCAAAGGCGTGTTCTGCTGTCTCCTTCTGACAGGAAGGGCAGCACCTAGTTCCTCATTTGAGGGCCGCTGCAGTGTCTTTCACGAAACGACATCACCATCACAGCGCCAAACCGCAAGGAGTCCTACCAACTCAACCACAACGGCACTAAATGGAGCAGGAGAAGCTAAACTGGGGGTGGGGGAGGGAATCAGTGACCCCCCGGAATGAACAGGAGGGTACTCCCTGTGGGGAGCGCATTGCTAGGCCACTTATGGATTCACGCACATGTAAATTCATAGAAATTTTAGCACTAAGTTTCTCTCTCCCTCCCCCTCTTCTTGAGGGGGGTAGGGGGTGGGGCAGTTACTTCCATTTCTCTGAAGCTCAGTGCCCTCACTGGAAAGTGAGAATCCACGTTTACTGCGAGATCCAATGCGGGCCAGGGACTGGCTGGTGCTTGGCCCTCCCAAAGTGCTCCCCAAACTGGACTCTGGTGTGCTATCGGCTGCTGGAGTTCACCTCCATGTGTGATGCTTCCTAAAGGTGATGCTGTTCACAGGATGGCAGGTGCCAACTGATGCTTCATTTGCTCACAGGCAATGTCAGGTCCTATCACAGGTTCATGTTTTCATCCCCCTGTGGTCTACAGCGAAGTCAAATACTTTCCAGACCACATGCTGTTGCCACGGACAATGTTCCCACGGGCTAATATGTGTAACCTCACAACTCTTCGGAGGAACACTCTGAGGCCAAAACGTTCAGAGGCTGGGCACGTGCCTGCGTAGAGCAGGGAGGGACGAGAAGTGGACCGAAGGGTACACAAGACACAGGGAGGGACGAGAAGTGGACAGAAGGGTACACAAGACACAGGGAGGGACGAGAAGTGGACCGAAGGGTACACAAGACACATGGAATGGCTTTGTGACCGTGGCCCACTTCCAGCACCAATCCGTGGCCTCAGAAAGCCAGACAGTGTAACCAAGTCCATGAGCTTGGGAGTTACACCTCGTTCCAGTTCCTGCTCCATTACTTGCCAGCTATGGCGGTCATCTGCTGAAGTGAGACTAAAATGTCCACCCCCTAGCCCAGTGGTCAGCAAACTCATTAGTTCACAGAGCCAAATATCCAAGTACAGCGATTGAAATTTCTTTTGAGAGCCATATTTTTAACGCTTAAACTTGTTCTAATGCCACTTCTTCAAAAGAGATTCGCCCAGGCCGTGGTATTTTGTGGAAGAGCCACACTCAAGAGGCCAAAGAGCCGCAGGTGGCTCGCAAGCCACAGTTTGCGAACCACTGCCCTAGGGGTTAGGGAAAAGATAAAATATATGAGAATTTGCCGAAACCGGTTTGGCTCAGTGAATAGAGCGTTGGCCTGCGGACTGAAGGGTCCCAGGTTCCATTCTGGTCAAGGGCAATGTACCTTGGTTGTGGGCATATCCCCAGTGGGGGGCATGAAGGAGGTAGCTGATCAATGTCTCTCTCTCATCAGTGTTTCTAACTCTCTATTCCTCTCCCTTCCTCTCTGCAAAAAAAACAATAAATAAAATGTATTTAAAATATATATATAAATGAGAATTTATGCAAAATGACTAGCAGAAATACAGATGGCAACTGGTGCTATTGTTATATAAATAAGAGCATTATCCTCAGAAAGTGCATTTTGTAATTTCTCAGCATGTTGCCAGATAGAGAAATCCTGAAATTATTATTTGAATGGCTTTGAAAAAACACACAAAAAGAAACTATGAAATGTCAAAATTCTAATAATGCTTCAGTGGAAAATTTAACATAAAGGGGGGTGGTCACTGAAAACCAGATCTGAGTCAGTGGAATCAGTTCGGTTAAAAGACTGACAATGTCACCAAACATGACTGCTCATAACATTCTATCAATAAAGCTTAAAAACAACAGGCTCGTGAATCATGGCAACTGCTGCCTACATAGCCAGGGGCTCTTCTCTCATCGGCAGAGGAGTACAGTACTGACCACACTGTAGATGTGTGCTGAGAAATTTTAATGTAAAGCACCAATGTAGCAGATATTCACCATTTAATAAATGTTACTGCCCTTCCCCCACTTTCTAGTTTCCACTCAGTTCCAGCACCGTATCTTTACCAGAAGACAAAGACCCGATCATATGGTGAGAAAGGAGGGCAGGAAGATGCATGGATGATCACATGGATAATGAATGGATGGACAAATGGACAGATGGATGTGACTCAGGCTAGATGAATGTAAGGCATATTTAAAAAAACCTGGCTATTTAAACATACACTGATGAAATAAAATATATTATACAGAGACCTAACAGCAGACTAGAGGAAGGCAAGAATCAAGTAAAACATTTGCAATATAAAGAATCAGAAAACACTCAACTGGAAAAGCAAGAAGAAAAAAGAATCCAAAAATGTGATTTTGCCTCTGGGACAGCTTCAAGCATACCAACATCAGAATTATGGAGGTGCCAAAAGAAGAGAGAGAGCAAGATACTGAAAACCTATTTAAAGAAATAATGACTGAAAACTTCCCACATCTGGTAAAAGAAATAGACTTACAAGTTCAGGAAGCGCACAGCACCCCATATAAAAGGAATCCAAAGAGGACCTCACCAAGACACATCATAATTAAAATACCAAGAGCAAAATACAAAGAGAGAATATTAAAAGCAGCAAGAGAAAAATAGTTAATTACCTATAAGGGAGCACCCATACAACTGTCAGCTGATTTCTCAACAGAAACGATGCAGGCCAGACGGGAATGGCAAGAAATATTCAACATGATGAATAGCAAGAACCTACAACCAAGAATACTCTATCCAGCAAAGCTATCATTCAGAATTGAAGGGCAGATAAAGAACTTCACAGATAAGAAAAAGCTAAAGGAGATCATCAACTCCAAACCAGTATTATATGAAATGCTGAAAGATACTTTTATAGAAGAGGAAG
>PVJN01020417.1:12164-36120 GCA_004026805.1 Lasiurus borealis
AAAAAATTATGAACAACAAATACATATCTATCAACAAGTGAATCTAAAAATTAAGTGAATTAAAAATTTGATCAACAGAATAAACTGGTGAATATAATAGAATCAGGAGCACAGAAAGGGAGTGGACTGATAATTCTCAGGGGGAAAGGGGTGAGGGGTGTACAGGGAGAGACTGGACAAAAATCATACACCTATGAATGAGGTCAACAGGAGGGAGGTAAGGGTAGAGGGAAGGGTGGAAGCTGGGTGGAGGGGAGCTATGGAGGGAAAAAAAGAGAAACAAATGTAATAATCTGAATAATAAAGATTTAATTAAAAAATAAAATGAAACAAAATAAAAACCCTGGCTATTATTTTGAAGGTACATTTACTTCATTCTTTCCTCCTCTAAGGAAAAGCAAAAGCTTCAAACTGGTTTTGCACCAGATGGGCTACTAAGGACCCACTAGAGAGTACGTGAAGGGATCATAAGGAGGCAATCACTATGTTAACAGAACATCTTGCTCAACTGCACTCGGTTCCATTGTGAAATACACACACTTGAGTAGCTACTCTACTCGCTGACCTGAATGAACCCAGGTGTCAAGCGCAAATGTGTCAAAAGAAGGACCTGAGAAACTAGAGACACTAACGCTCTGAAAGGGGCCAGCATCACCCACCACAGCAGACCATGACTCACGGCCTGGGTCTGCCAGGCTAGGCCTGCACACGTGTCTCATCCCAAACTGGGCAGATCACTGCCCTGTGATCCTGGGCCTGGTTCTGTACTGTTAGCTTTATGACTCTGAGAACTTACTTCATCTCTCCGGCCTCACTTTCCTCAATGACAAAACAGAGGTATACCCACCCTCCTCACTCATTAAACTGCCCAGGTATGAAATATAAAAAGACTGGCGAACTATAACCAACAATACGTTTATACTCCTGACGGGTAATATAAACGTCAAGTTATGGCACTGGCCTCCTGTTTCCCTCAGGCGAGGAGAGACTGGGACTGAATGGAAAACTTAGAGCCTTTTCCTCACCAAGTGCCAGCCCTACTCTATCCCAGTGGTCTCTTCCGGAGTCTGCCGGATTTCTGTAGAGGGAACAGTATGGGCCTCAGAATTCCACAGATGTGCATGTAATAGCAGCTTGACCACTTTTCTCTAAAGCATTGAGCTAGTTACTTTAGTTCTCCTGGCCTTCATATTTTATCAGTAAAATACATATAATGCCCATTTAAGAAAGGCTGTTATAAGGTTGAAATGAAATATTATCTATAACATATCAACAATGCACTGGAGGCATTCGATAAAGAGTTGTTGAACTGATACTGAAAATGAGATGGTTATGAGGACAAATAAAATATTTCCCCACTTTTGTGTCAATACTCCAGTTAAAACCCTTAAGGGAAATACTCCTTTTGTAAGGGTGGCCACATTGTAAATGATTCTTTAACGACCTAGAGTGTCCTATGCCATCAGCCCAGAGGCATGGACATCACAGCTCGTGTCAAAGAGCCAAATTAATTCTTTTAAAGTGTTATCTATTCCAGAGAGAAACCAAGATGGCGGCATAGGTAAACATCTAAACCGCTGCCTCGCACAACAATGTGAAAACTACATCATCCAGAACCATGGGAAGGCTGGCTGAGTGAAAATTCTACAACTAGAAGAAAGAGAAAAGCACAATGAGACTCAGAGGAGCTGCAGGAGGCAGCAGGATTGAGATGCACATGGAGAGGAATGGGAACTGAGTGTGCGGCTGGCTGGCTTTCTCAAGCGGGAGGGAGGCAAAAGCTCCCAACTGCACTGAACTCCAGTTCCAGGCGAGACTCTGGGGACCCAGACTCATTCAAGGTGAAACTGGACTGTCAGGAAAGAGAAAAGCACGCTGAGACTCAGAGGAACTGAGGAAGGCAGAGGTACCGAGGTACGCGCACAGAGAGGGCAGATAACGGAGTACGCGGCTGGCTTTCTCAAGCAGGAGGGAGACAACACCTGAACTCATGGTCTAGGCAAGACTCTGGGGACCCAGACTCATTTGGGGAGAAACTGGACTGTCTGGCAGCGGGCGGAGCTCAAGGGCAGCTTTCTCTCAGAGGTGCTTGCAGCGATTACCTCGGGACACTGAGAAAAGGGGCCTATTAGGGCAGGGCTGACGGGAAACCAATGCTGTCTACTCCACCCTGAGACTCTGCCCTATCTAAGCTGAGCACAGAGGCTTTTGTGCTTCTTGTCCCATAAGAGTGTCTCCAGCACACAAATTCTCTCATCACAGACACAGCTAATCCTCACAGCCAATTAGCCTGGAGGTCAATTCCGCCCCCCCCCCCCATGATACCAACAACAATCAAGACTTAACTACAGCAAAACTGTGCACACAGTCCACAAAGGGGCGCACCAAGCATGTCTACCTCAGGTAACTGGGGAGGCTGAGCCGCTGGGCCCTATAGGACAACTAGCACACAAAGCCACTCTACTCAGGGAAGCATCCAAAATTCAGCAACAAAGAAACAGATCACAAATGAAAGAAATGGAGGAAAGCAAACGACTAGATATAGAGTTCAAGACCACAGTTTTAAGGTTTTTCAGGAATTTTCTAGAAAAGGCTGATAAATTTAGGGAGACCCTCAAGGATGTGAAAAAGTAGAAATTAAGCACACACTAATTGAAATTAAAAAATATATATTATACAGAGATCTAACAGCAGACTAGAGGAATGCAAGAATCAAGTCAAAGATTTGAAATACAAAGAAGCAAAAAACACTCAACCGGAAAAGCAAAAGGCAAAAAGAATCCAAAAATATGAAGATAGTTTAAGGAGCCTCTGGGTCAGTTTCAAGCATATAACATCCGAATTGTGGGGGTGCCAGAATAAGAGAAAGTGCAAGATAATGAAAACCTATTTGAAGAAATAATGACAGAAACTTCCCCCACCTGGTGAAAGAAATAGATTTCTAAGTCCAGGAAGTCGACAGAACACCAAACAAAAGGAATCCAAAGAGGACCACATTAAGACACATCATAATTGAAATGCCAAGAGCAAAAGACAAAGACAGAATATTAAAAGCAGCAAGAGAAAAACAGTTCATTATCTACAGGGGAGCACCCATATGACAGTCAGTTGATTTCTCAACAGAAACTATGTGGGCCAGATGGAATGGCAAAATATATATTCCAAGTGATGAATAGCAAGACCTACAACCAAGAATACTCTACCCAGCAAAGCTATCACTCAGAATTGAAGGGCAGATAAAGAGCTTCACAGATAATAAAAAGCTAAAGGAGTTCATCAGCACCAAACCAGTATTATATGAAATGCTGAAAGGTATTCTTTAAGAGGAGGAAATAAAATAAAAACGTAAAGATAAAATTATGAACAACAAATACATATGTATCAACAAGTGAATCTAAAAATCAAGTGAATTAAAAATCTGATGAACAGAATAAACTGGTGAATAGAATAGAATCAGGGGCACAGAAAGGGAGTGGACTGACAATTGGTGAAAAAAGGGTGTAGGGGGTGTGGGAGGAGACTGGACAAAAACTGTACACCTATGGATGAGGACAGTAGAGGGGAGGGTAAGAGTAGAGTGGGGTGGGAACTGGGTGAAGGGGAGCTATCGGGGAAAAACGAGGAACAACTGTAATAATCTGAACAATAAAGATTTATTAAGTTAAAAAAAAATAAAGTGTTATCTATTCCACTTGGGAATAATTTCAAACTCTTATCAAGTAGGAACATCCAAATGCTGCCTGGAAATATTTCAAGATTTTGGAAAAATTTCCTTAATGGATGAAAAACTGATACAGATCTAGAGGGAAAGGAGGAAAATTAAGAAAAGGGATATAGGAGAAAATATTTTTGTCAGTCACTTTGCTATGCACTCTCCATGCATTCTTTTGTTGTTGGTGATGTTAATCCTCACTTGAGGATATTTTCCCATTGATTTTTAGAGAGAGTGGGAGAGACAGAGAGAGAAACGTCAATGTGCGAGAAACATCAATTGGTTGCCTCCTGCATACACCCTGACCAGGGCCAGGAATGGAGCCTGCAACTGAGGTACGTACCCTTGATTGGAATCGAACCTGGGACCCCGCAGTCCATGGGCCAACACTCTATCCACTGAGCTAAACCGGCTAGGGCTCTCCAAGCATGCTTTCATTTATTTATCAAAGCAACCCACTCTTACTTGAAATTCTAGCCAAGTCTACTAATATCCTAGTAAGACGGGGGGACTTAGTAAACATCACCCCTACGCTTTTGAAACTGCTATGACCCAGCACTTTTTCTGGGTGACAGAACCGCAGTCTAGAGGAGCAGCCAGAAGCAGCCGGTTCGGGTGGACCTGCAGCACCGCGCTCCCGCTCTCTGCTCGCGGTCCCCTACGCGGAGGTTTCCGACTCTGGCTTTCCCCTTCTTACTGCGGACGAGGGGTCTGCCCACAAGGAACAGGGCGGCACCAGGAAGCAAGCCGAGCCCCTTCTCCAGGACACACTCTCCCGTTTCCTTTCGGCTGTGCAATAGTCTTGTGACACCCTCCCCGGCATATAAAGCAGCTGTTGTAATCACTTCCATTTCCCCATTTGGATGGCGATCCTTCACCAGCCCTGCCTCCCGGCAAAACCTCTGGGCCCTCCGATCACATTGAGGGGAACTGCGTTGGGACCGCTGATGGTTAGACGAAGCCACCTGTTTCCACTCCTGGAACGAGGCCTGTCTCCCCGAGGCCGCGGGGCCCGCAGCGGAGGGAACCCAATCGCCGGCCAGATGGGGAGTGGCAGGAAGGCAGCCTATCGCTCTGGAAGGCTGTCCTGGGGAGCTCAAGTCGCCACCGCGCATCTGAGATGCAGGGCGCCCCCCCGTCACTGTATCCGCAGCCCCCATTACAGAGCCCCTGCCAAGAGCCCGCTGTGCGGCTCAACTGGGAGAGCTGGGAGCGTGGCACATAGCGCAGAGCCAAACGAAACGGCGGCTTATGTGACAGGAAGCAGCGTTACAGTCAGGATCTCTTCTGGGCCTTTGTCCCCTGTCCCGCACTCACAGCTAAAAACAGTCAACCATAAACTGCAACCGGATGAAGTCTGCCCTGAGCACAGCATCTCAGAATGAGGGAACGCTGACGTCATTTACAAGGACCCTCAACTGCGGAAGACCACAGACCCAGGTTTATTCTTCAGTTAAGGAGCAGAAAGAAGATAATGATAACACAATAAAAATGTATTAAGGAAGAAAAACTGCACTTAAAATTTCTGCATTTTATGAATATTCCAATGGAAAAATGTTGCCTACTATAATGCACTTATTTTTCTACTTACAAAAGAAAAAAGAATTCGAGTATTTTAATTAATAGCCTTGCTTCAGAAAACTCTCTGAAGAGTCAGACTGCATGTCAACCGAACACACACACACACACACACAGGCTTTCCTCAGCGATTTCCAAGAACTCAGTTGCTCTTTCCTGCTATTCATACAAATAGACAATTGCTCCAATTTTATTCACAGAAGTTACATTCAAACCTAACTCCGTGGTTCAGTATATTTTCTGCATGCAGTTATATTCAAGTACATACTGACTTCTATTTCTGCATGCAGTTATATTCAAGTACATACTCACTTCCAATTAACTCTCACAAGTGTTGACGACATAGCACAGAAAATGCACAGCACAGAATTGCTTCCTCTTGCACTAGAGGGATCAGCTAGCCACATGGCAATAGCATTCTACCCCACAGACAGGACATGTAGTCAGAGGCAAGAGCATGCAGGCAGGGGGCAGAGGAGAGGGAAGCGGTGGTGTGACTTACGTGTGTCCCTCACAGGGAGGCAGGAGCAGGCTTACAAAGCCTCCAGCAGCCGGCAAGGCACGGAGCTGCGTTCTCATTTGGCAAACACACGAGATGCCAAGTGGGTGGTACGAGCATGAATCAGGGGTGGGGCTGCTGGGAGAGGAGGGGAGTGGCGGGAGGGGTAGGGGGCGGGAGAAGGAGCACTTACTCGGTCAGAAGCTTGTGCAACTTGTGATAACCCCGCTGCAAGGCCAAGCTCGCAGGGGTCGCTCCTTCCTGGTTGTGGATGCTGAGCGCTCCGCGGCCACCTGGCTTCTGCAACAGGAGCCACGCCAGCCTCAGCAGACCCAGCCGCACGGCGAAATGCATCAACGTCTCGCGGGGGCCCCCATCTGCAGCCGGGGAGAAAAGAGAAGGAGCGAGAGGAGCGCGTGAAAAACGAGAGCAAACCAGCAGAAAGACATTCAGGTGAACCCCGCGATCTCCAAGTACCCGAGATCCTAAAGTTAAGGCCACATACAACATGAACAATCTTGTAGTGGCCGAGGAAAAACAAAACAGTTAGAAAAAACTGTGAGAAGCAAAATCTCCAACAGGAGACAGTTCCACAAGAGGACGAAGCCTTTTCTACATTCCAGCTTCACACACATCATTTATAAGGTGGCTCCACACACATGTTCTTTTCCTTACCAAAGAAAAGTGGGGGCCGAGCAGGTGCGGCTCAGTGGTTGAGAGTCCACCTATGAAGCGGGAGGTCACGGTTCGATTCCTGGTCAGGGCACTTGCCTGGGTTGTGGGCTCGACCCCCAGTGCAGGAGGCAGTGGATCAATGATTCTCTGTCATCACTGATATTTTTTCCTCTCTCCCGCCCTCTCCCTTCCTCTCTGAAATCAATAAAAATATACATATTCTTTAAAAAGTGGATGTAGGTCACAACACGGGGCTCCAACGGGAAGAATTATTGATTTCCTTCCTTTTGTATTTAAATACTAGCTTAAACCTACAATTTAGGATTAATCTCTCTTTCCTCTCTATATCTATATAATTTTCCTCTGATGTTCCTTTGTGTTTTTTCCTCTATTCTGAGAGTTACTCAACTGCGTTTTCAGATGACTAACTGCATTTCCTATGAGGTCAATGGGGTCCTTTGTCCCAGTTTGAATTGAATTATGTCATGGGATTCTGGATGTCCTCGCATCATGTCAGCCAATCCCTTCCACCCTTGCCCTCATTGCGATGGCTTTTTTGTAATTAAAGCCCCTAATCAGCTCATTTAATAAGGAAGATCTGGGCAATGCGGTGGGCCTCAGGCAGTTGGAAGCTTCAAAGGCAGGGCTGATTGCCCTTGGAGAGAGACCGCCTGTGGCAGGCGGCTGCCGCGTCTCTGCTCCAGAGCTCCATCCCGCTCCGGCTCCCCTTCCTCCCGGCTGAGGACCACGCTCCGGCTCGCGCTGGTGCGTCTGAGCTTGCCTGCCCGTGACCTTCTCTTCTTGCTCATGGGGGGCTCGCTCAGCCCGCACAATCACGAAAGCTATTGTCAATAATAGAAAAAATTTTAAATATATTTTTATCTCAGAAAGGAAGGAAGGATAGATAGAAACATCGATGATGAGAGAGAATCATGGATCAGCTGCCTCCTGCACACCGCCTTCTGGGGATCCAGCCCACAACCAGGGCATGTGCCCTGACCAGGAATCAAACCCTGACCTCCTTGTTCATATGTCGAAGCTCAGCCTCTGAGCCATACAGCTGGGCTCCCTGTAATAAATCTTAATACGTATTTGTCCCTCCTAATGGTTCTCTCTGGCTGAAACCTGACTGACGTACTCATTAAACCTATTTTTCTCCTTGCTGCTTCCTTCTCTAATTTCATTAGAAGTCTGTCTTCTTCCATCTTTTAAAGGACAAGTGGAAAATCTCCTCTAAATTTTTCTTTGGTTTCTTAAAGAAAATTATACACAGAGCGCCTTCCATCTGAACACTCATTATACTTTCCCATTTCCTTCCGCTGTAATGTCATTTTGCAGGCCATATGCTGGCCGGTTGGCTTTCCTGGTTAGCCATCCACTGGAAAAATCCTATGCAGCCCCGGCTCTCACCCACAGAGAAGGGGTAGGAAATGCCTGAGCCGCCCTTGCTATCTACTCATCCGCTGGAAGCAACTCCCGCACGCACCTGCCCATAGTGCAGAGCAAGCTGATGTGCCCAGTGGGCATTCAGTATGAAATGCCAGCTGGCTGCATCTTCTTCAAACTGCCAGTTTCTACCCCAGCCAAGGGCTGCGGGGTCTGCGACAACAGTAACCAAATCTGTGGGTGCTGTTCTTACCCCCACCCACCCAGCGGCCCTGCTGCAGTAATTCCCGCCAGCACCCACGTTCCCTCTGCTAGGCCGAGCTGCCTCTCAATACACCTGGAGCTCGTGTGACGCGGAAATCGACACCCGGGGGAAGGAGAACAAAAGGCCGGTGTGAGACGTGGCTCTTGGAAAAATGACACTTGTAATCTTGCGTCAGAATCAAGGTTTGACAGGCAACAGAGCCCGGAGGAGCCGAGGTCCTGCCATCGCTAGAAGCTGCTGGTCTTGGAGGGGAGATAGCAGTAACCCTCCGCGGAGAGAGGAAACCCCTCAGCGGTCTTTGCGCATTTCATTATTGTCTTTTTTGGAGCTCTGACAGCTGGGAAATACACAAATACCAGTGAGTGCGCTAAGGAAAACTTCCAGGAAAACCCCCGGGACAAGTCTGCAACAGGCAGCAAACGGTGGCGGCTGAGGCTCTACCTACCTCAGACACACAGAACTGAGGGTGCACAGGCTGTTTTCAGCGAAGTCTTTCTTACTTTCTTTTTTAAAAAATATATTTTATTGATTTTTCACAGAGAGGAAGGGAGAGGGATGGAAAGTCAGAAACATCGATGAGAGAGAGACATCGATCAACCACTTCCTGCACGCCCCTCAATGGGGATGTGCCCGGAACCAATGTATGTGCCCTTGACTGGAATGGAAGCTGGGACCTTTCAGTCCGCAGACTGATACTCTGTCCACTGAGCCAAACCGGTTTCAGCAGCGAAGTCTTTCTTAAGCCCATCTCCTCCTCTCCACTCAAATTTCTCCTTGTGGAGCTTCTCCGCCTCCCGTGACGAGTAGATTTCCTTTTCACCTAGCCCAGTGGTCGGCAAACTCATTAGTCAACAGCCGAATATCAACAGGACAACGACTGAAATTTCCTTTGAGAGCCACATTTTTTAAACGTAAACTTCTTCTAACACCACTTCTTCAAAACAGACTCGCCCAGGCTGTGGTATTTTGTGGAAGAGCCACACTCAAAGGTTCAAAGAGCCACATGTGGCTCGTGAGCCGCAGTTTGCCGACCACTGACCTAGTCACACAATACCATGACTAAATAAGAGTGAGAGGTCCCCAGCAAGTTTCTCCTCCTTACTCTGAGTCTTCAACAGACCCACCCTCTGACCTGAGAGGTATGGTGATTGCTACTGTAGCAGGTGCTTTCAGGGAAAAAAGCATCTTATTCATCATTTTCAATAACCACTGAGGTATTAAAAATAAAACAACTAGCCCAGTGTGGCTCAGCAGTTGAGCCTTGACTCAGGAACCAGCAGGTCACTGGTTCAATTCTTGGTCAGAGTAGATACCCACATTGTGGGCTCCATCCCCAGTAGGGGGTGTGCAGGAGGCAACAAATCAATGATCCTCTCTGATCATTTGTTTTTATTTCTCTCCTTCTCTCTTCCCTTCTGAAGTCAATAAAACTGTACTTTAAAAAAAGAAAAGCCCTAGTGGATCTGCTCAGTGGATAGAGCATCGGCCTGGGACTGAAGGATCCTGAGTTCAATTCCAGTCAAGGGCATGTACCTGGGTTGCAGGCTCGATCCCTGGCCCAGATCAGGGCTCATGCGGGAGGCATCAAATCACTGTCTCTCTCTCTCTCATTGATGTTTCTTCTCTTTTTCTTTGTCTCTTTCCCTCCCTTTCACTTTCTCTAAAAATCAAGAGAAAATATCCTTGAGTGAGATTAACTACATACATACATGCATGCAATTAAAAAAAAAAAGGCTAAAACAACTGATACTTGGTAATTCACAGGAAAGATACCCTTACCCAACCATCTCTCCTCTCCCCCGCTCTGCCCCGGGTGAAACCTTACTGGCATTTAAGGCAGAACTAAGGCTTAAAAAATAGTGCAGAGGCTACTTTAGGCAACTAGAGATTAAAGAAACTTAGAACAAGTCAAATGGACGAACCCCCTCTTGCTCATGTTTAAAGAGAGGACTAACTTTAGAAATAAGTGAAAGCAAAAGAGAAATAGTCTCATTATGCTGGTCTTTCCTTTTATAAGACATGTTCCTTTCCCTCATCAGAGCTCAAAACTTGTCTTTAAAAGGATACTACCCAGTGGCCGTGGTACGTTCAAAATGCACAGCTCTGCTAACGAGCGCACACTATCAAACACGTTTTCCTCCACTTCATACGTGAAGAAACTGAGAAGCAGATTAGTATTCTGCACAAACACTTGCAATGAAGCCAGGATATAAACAAATTGACTCCACTGCCTATGTTCTTTCTCGCTTAAAATACAAAAGCTAAACCAGAAGTTCTTAATTTCACATTCATTCCTGCGGTTCAAGGCAGCTATGAATCCCTGAAATTATATGCAAATTTCTGCAGGCCTATATGTATTTTTTTTCCGTAGGAGAAATCTGAGCTGTTTAACAGGAGCCACTAACCTGAAAGGAAGAAAAAAATTTAAAAGCTCTGCATCCGAACAATTAGTATGAGGATTAAGCACAAATCTTACATGACTCATCTGTGCAAGCATTAAGCTGGAATACCAGTAAACATCCTCGCTTTTAATAGCAAGTGGTCCTGTTATGTAACAAGTGCCCTGTTTACCTGTTTCATTATCCCAGGCCACAGGCTCACTTGGTACCTTCTTTCTTTTAACGACTTTTAAACTCGCCGTGAGCTGAATGTTCCTCTACATTCATCCTGGGACTGCAAGCGAGCCCCTCGCCACTGAAGCTACTCTGCCCTTAAAACACTCAGTCGTTGTAGATTCGAATCCACAACTGATTGAACAGCTAAAACTGCAGAATTAGATTCCTGCTCCCAGCTGCTGACTCAAAGGCAGGTATATGTATCCAGGTCTTCCCATGCATTTCACCTTGCAAAGTACGCCCCTAACTTGCGCATTTTCGTTTGTTCTTTTAATTATTTTTAATGCATGTAAAAATTCATTTCGTACAGTCTCCTGAGTTAGAACACATGCATGTGTCCTGATAACCACCACTGCCACAGAGCAGAACCACTGCAACACCCAAAGAATTCCCTCAGATACCCCTCTGCTGTCAGACCCTCCCCGCCCCTAGACTGGCAACTACCAACCTAGTTTCTGTGCCTGTAACCGTGCCTTTTCCAGAATATCTCAAAAATGAAATCAGACAGTAAACACCCTTTGGACAATGACTTTTTTACTTAACACATGCATTCAAATGTATGTTATTGCACATGTCAATAATTCTTATTGCTGAATAATATTCAAATGTGTGGATGTACCTATTTATATATTTGCCAAGTGAGAGAGATCTAGGTTACTTCCAGTTTTTGGTGATTATAAATAACTTGCCATAAGCATGTTTGTGCGAAAATTTTTTTAAAAATACCTTTTATTGATTTTTTACAGAGAGGAAGAGAGAGGGATAGAAAGTCAGAAACATCAATGAGAGAGAAACATCAATCAGCTACCTCCTGCACATCCCCTACTGGAGTTGTGCCCACAAGCAAGGCACATGCCCCCGATCGGAATCGAACCTAGGACCTTTCAGTCTGCAGGCCGACATTCTATCCACTGAGCCAAACTGGTCTCAGCTGTGCAAAGATTTTTTGAGTGAATGTAAGATCTCAGTTCTCTAGGGTGAATAGGCAGAAGTGGGATTGCTGGGTCATACAGAAATGCACATGTAACATTGTAAGAAACTGCCAAACTGTCTTCCAGAATGGAGTATCACTCTGCACTCTCAGAGAGTGGAAGGGAAGGTGAGGACAGAGCGAGAGAAACCTCGATGTGAGAGACACACATCGACTGGTCGCCTCCTGCAGGTACCCTGACCAGGGCCGGGGATCGAGCCTGCAACCGAGGTACATGCCCCTTGACCTCAATCGAACATGGACCCTTCAGTTCGCAGGCCGATGTTCTAGCCACTGAGCCACACCGACCAGGGCTGGCATTCTTAACCTTGGCTGTCTTCATAGGTGTGCAATGGTACCTGACTAATTTTTTTAAATATATATTTTATTGATTTTTTACAGAGAGGAAGGGAGAGGGACAGAAAGTCAGGAACATCGATGAGAGAGAGACATCGATCAGCCGCCTCCTGCACGCCCCCCACTGGAGTTGTGCCCACAAGCAAGGTACATGCCCCCGACCAGAATCGAACCTGGGACCCTTCAGTCCGCAGGCCAACTCTCTATCCATTGAGCCAAACCGGTCTCCGCCCTGACTGTGATTTTAATGCGTTTTCCTAAGTGTTCACCTTTGATTTAACCTGTGCTAGCACGACTTGAGCAATTATACAAGAGAAGCCCAAGAATCACACGGAAAGTCCACAAAAATATTGAGCTGGCCAGTTCCCTATGAGACACAGGGAAGCGAAGGCCCAGAGAGGAACTGAGACGCCTGGAGCGCAGGCCTGGGCTTTTCCAGCACAGCTGGCCTTTGGGCAGCAAGGGGGCAGGGGCACTGCCTGTGCAGGCAAACACCACACGGCACTAAGTCAGCCTCTGCACAGGTGGATCCCAGCCAGACACTGAAAACACGTATGAGCGCGCCAGCCAGGTGAAATCATGGTGTTCGGGGTGCAGTGGATTTCTTGTTAATATGGTAACTCAAACAGACTCTCCGACCCCCGTGCCTTCGATAAAGAATCAAACAAACAAAACCAGAGAAACACTGTTAAGCTGCACAAGTAACTGCTGCAACCCATCCTGACAGGGATTCATGAACGGCGACCGGATAAGCCTTCCCAGGCCACGCAGACGCGGGGGGCTGTGGGCATCTGGCTCCAACAACAGGCGTCGGAAAGGCGCTCACGCCCCCCCCCCCCCCCCGAGGGCAAACACTCTGCTCTCTAGGTCCTGGCATTGCAGAGGTTCTTGGACCCCGCATTAGCAAGCAAAAGGCGGAGAGGCGCTTTCTTCCGGAGGTGACTGAGAGTCCACCCTTCCCTTCGGGTTCTGCCTGGGCAGGACTGCCGTGGCAGGTCCAGGAAGCCCGAGGGCAGGGGCGGCATTTCTGCGCTGGTCACGGGTTTACCCGTTAAAGCCAGGGAATACGAGAGGCAAAGCTGGCAGACACCCTCACCCATCTTCCCCGGGGGCAGGGGAGGAAGAGTGCAGTGGATGGGCCTGTGGGAGCAGGAGCTGAGCACGCCCTGGCTCAGCCTCCTCCGGGCATCCCTCCTCAGGATCTGCTACCTGCAGGGGTGACTTCTGGTCTGCTCTCCCTAAACGACACGTCACCAACGCTGGGCGGACACTGAATAGCAGTCCCGTGACTGTCCAGCTCTTTGAGATAGGGTAGAAAGGACAGCAAATCCTTCGGGCAGGAGGTCTAATGTCAGTCTTCCAGCCTAGCTCCATCAGTAACAGAAAACTATTTCCGCCTCTACCTGTGGACCTGCTCCATCTGCCAACTGGATTTGAACTCCGGGGGTGGGGGGCAGGAAGGAAGGCTGTTATTTATGGATCCCAGGTTTAGATTGCTTCATTTATTTATTTTTTTTAGTATATTCTTACAGCGAGGAAGGGAGAGGAATAGAGAGTTAAAAACATCGATGAGAGACATCGATCAGCTGCCTCCTGCACGCTCCCCACTGGGGATGTGCCCACAACAAAGATACATGCCCTTGACTGGAATCGAACCCGTGACCTTTCAGTCCGCAGGCCAACGCTCTATCCACTGAGCCACACCAGTTTTGGGAGACTGCTTCATTTAAATTCGTATATAAACCCATGACATCTAGTACATGGCATTTGCCAGAAGAATGACTACGTGGGAAAACCCCTCTCTGACTAAGAGGAATAGCAGAGCGGGGGTTTCTTCGTTGCCGTGTTGTGTGTCGGCCCATGGATGGAAGGATCTCGGGTTCGATTCCTGACAGTTGCAGGTTCCCAGCCCTGGCGGGGGCAGTGCATGAGGCAACCAATCGATGTGTCAACCTCAGTGATGTTTCTCTTTCTCTCCCCCGCACCCCCTCCCTTTCACACTCTCTCTGGAAATCAATGGAATGAAAACAAACCAAAAACCCTGTAAGGATTCCGAACTCAGCGTGTCTCTGGGGGTCATGTAAGTTCTTACCGTGCAAAGTCTGATCGGCCCCCAACACATTCCACTCGGCCGGCAGCTTCAGGTGTCGGAAAGCGAGCGCCACCTTCTCATCCAGGGAGTTCACGTCTGCAGACGGGGGTCCTGACCGGTCCAGAAAGCGGGTGAAGTTCAGCGCCTGCTGGTTCCCCGCGCTGGTGGCCAGGAACTGGGCTGCGTCGTACGCCTCGTCCTGGATGAACTCAAAGTCCTCCTCCGCCACCACGAACACGGGGAGGCCCTCTCTGGAAGCACACAGCAGCACCTTCACCGTCTCACAGCAGTCGTGACCTGGAGAAGCACACAGAACAGGAACACAGGAGCGTTGGATCCTCCTGCTGAGAGGACACGCGTGGCCTTCCCTGGCCTTCTGGCATGACATGCCAGTTTCCTTCCCAGCAGCCCCTCCTTCCCTGAACTCTGAGCAATCTTCCAAGCTTCTGGAAACTCCATTTCCAGCCCTACTGTTTGCAAGTCCTAAGTAGTCCCTTACCAAACAGCAGACACTGTGTCTCAGTTGTCACCATACGTACAGCATAATGTCTGCACTGAACAGTCTCTGCGTATCTCGATATATACTGAACGGTGGCTGTTCACTGTGAACGAACTGAAAACATGAAAGCCTGCCCAGCTGCCATGGCTCAGTGGTGAGCATCGACCTATGAAACAGGAGGTCACGGTTTAATTCCTGGTAAGGGCTCGTGCCTGGGGTGCGGGCTCGATCCCAGCAGGGGGCAAGCCAGAAGCAGCTGATCAAGGATTCATCATTGATGTTTCTGTGTCTCCCTCTCCCTTCCTCTATATATCAATTTATAGATATAAAAGGCTAATATGCAAAGTGGTCCCCTGGGGAGTTCGACCAAGAGATTGGAAGTTCAATTGCTCGCTGTGCTGTGCACCGGTCACCAGGGGGCAGCACGGAACAAAGGCAGGCCGGGCCGGCTGCTGGCAGTGGGGGAAGGGAGGTCCCGGCCAGCAGCCAGAAGGCCCTGATCGCTGGCCAGGCCTAGGGACCCTTCCTATACCCGAATTTCGTGTACCGGGCCTCTGGTAAAAATACATCTTTAAAAAACGTATCTTTCTGATGAGAACAAACTAAAGGAGAGGGAACTGATGTTGCTTTGCCTGATCAGCTGCAGGCACCTGCACAACCACGGCCTCCCTGAGCCCATTCCCACGCAGGGCCTGCTTTTCCGCGGGCGGGAGGCCCATGAACCCCCCCCCCCCCCCCGCCGTGGCTCGGACGTGGACAGAACGAAGCTTTCGGTCGTCTTTGCAAGAGAAAACGGTCATTCTCCCCCCACATTTCCAGTGAGAACAGGAAAGTGATTTTCCACATACTTTCCCCGAGGGACCTCCTCCAGCCCTTTCCCCTGTAACAGAGAAGCCTCTCACTGCGGTGGTTTCAGAGTGGGGACAGCATTTACTAACCAAGTAGCTCCCACAAACCAGCATTTTCTCTGCACGGCCAGGTCGGGGGCTACGTATTTACTGAGCGTTGTCCTCACACGATGGATGAGAGAGCTGAGACCTCAAGGTTACACACATTAAGCAGCAGAGCCCATTATTCAGATTCAAGTCTGACTCCAAGGACATGGCCTGGTTAATACATAGGATGATTGCAGAGTTTGGTGCCACCCTGCTTACAGCCAGAGGAGGAAGAGCGAGAGCTTTGTCCCTGCCTGCCAGGCACCATGACTGGGAATGAGGAGCCAGCAGAACCGTTAGGACAAAATAACAGCTTCATGAACCACCAATCAGTCTCCCTGTAGACACACAACTGTCAGACACCCCCACTGCCTTCGGAGCTGAATTCTTCTATGAGGGTTTTAAAAAACTTAAGGACCCTCTGTGTGTGCATGTGTGTATACCCATGTATGCGGTTCAGCTCAACATGTACTTTGAACTCATGCAATAAAATGAGGGGGAAACCTTAATCTTCCTTTGAAGGCAGCCAACCTCATTACATAAGACAGTCACGTCAGCAGAACAAGTGCACTGAGTCAGGGAGCAGGCGTGGGGTTTTCTGGCAGAAAGTGAGCACGTTTTTTCACTGTTC
The DNA here is from genome assembly GCA_004026805.1 of Lasiurus borealis. Lineage (NCBI taxonomy): Eukaryota > Metazoa > Chordata > Mammalia > Chiroptera > Vespertilionidae > Lasiurus > Lasiurus borealis. The sequence goes on from PVJN01020417.1 coordinate 28,379, forward strand.
TCACATCCAACAGGAGCTGGACAGCCACCAGGGCCCAGAAACGGTGATTAGAAGGTAAAGGTGAGTAAGGGAAGCCTCAGCCCTTCAGAAGTTTCCGGTTTACCAACAGGAACCAAACAAGCTGTGGAGAACTGCAGAGTCACCCTGGACTGGGTTCTGTAAGAAACACACCAGCCCGCAGGCGTGGCTCCATGGCTGAGCCACAGTTCGGTTCCAGGTCAGGGCACATGGCCAGGTCTCCAGCTCCATCCTCAGTGGGGGGCCTGCAGGAGGCAGCAAACTGGTGATTCTCATCATTGATGTTTCTCTCCCTCTCTTTCTCTCTCTCTCCCTCTCCCTTCCTTTCTGAAATCAATAAAAATATAGTTAAAAAATAAAAACAAACAGTCCTGGTTCTTTCTTACAGTCTTCTTCCCCACACTTGTCAAAGGTGAGAAACCTGAAACCTTGAACCAGAAAGGGGTCGCAATGCCACTAAAATTAATACCATTTACGGCACTGAAACATCACCTGGGTGTACACAGAGTTCAGACCACATTCCAGTTCTTCAACTTCCTCCCCACCCTCTCCCTCCCTCCCTCTGCCCCCCCCCCCCTCTCACACACACACACAAAACAATGGCCATGGGGAAGCAATACCATCTGACTCCTCACCAGAGAGTACAGAAGCAGCGTATCCGCACAGAAATCGACCTGGAATGGCTAAAATGACTGTTTGCTTTGCCAGGATGGGTGGGGGCGAACGAGGGACGAGAGGCAGAAGAGGGGAGAGGTATGAGGTCTGTGTGCAAGCCAAGTGCTCAGCAACGCAGCACACACATCTGTTTCGCTGCTCTGACAGAAGAATTTGTTTAGAGAGTGGCTGGGAGAACGCCCGGCAGCTCTATGTGCATGAAGTGAAAATAAAACTGAGGATCAGAGGAGGTAGAATGTCAGAGAAGGCCATGAGAGAGATATGGAAGAGCAGCCATCTGACTGTCAGCCCAGTATTTCCCCTTCAGACATGAACTCACAACCCAGAGGAGAAACTATGAATCATCGTAAGCGAACAGTGCCATAAATCTGGAATTTGTTTGATTTGATTATAGGCTTGCTTCTTTTTCAAAAGGAAAACGGAGGATTACAAGGACTGGAGGACTGGGGGTTTCCTGGATTCGTCTTAACGCAGCGGGGTGCGCTGGGAGAGTGGCTGCTGATGAGAACCAAGGGCCTCACCCTGCAGCTGGGACCCAACCACCCGAGGCCGGCGGGGCTCTGCTCTCACGTTAATGTTCCCTATCAGGGTCAAGAGCTTCTTAAGATCATTTTTAATCCTTCTACCCGCTCAGATCAAGCATCTGGAGACAAAAAGCAACACTTGGAAAACAAGGTTATTGGGTCTATAACACCAGAACACAAACATCACTGCACGTGCGCACACAGGCCCTCCGGCTGCCGGAAACCAGCTCTGGGGACATGACTCTTTGCAGGGGCCACTGGCTTCCCGGTTGCCTCTGTGCGCCCAGAAACGCAGGTGCCTACATCTCCACTGCACGTCCAATTCAAGGTCACGTCCAATTCCAATACCCAGGGCAACATGATCATCGCCACTAACTGCTTTTTATGTGAAGCAGAGGCTGCGAGGGAGAGAGGAGTAGCAGGGTCTCAGCCAATTCCACGGCGTTTCCCTTCCACTCAATCCTCTCGTACGCAGGAAAATAAAAACCACGGGCCTTTCTGAAAGGGAAGTTCCGAGAAACTGGCCGTGCTGCCTCTGAAGGAGATCCGCTAGGGGATCCGGGGAGGGAGAGAGAGAACCATTACAGAAACATGACTCGCACCGAAATGCCCACTTTTAACCGGCCTCTGCCTTTCTCCACAGGCAGGCCCAGTCACTTAGCTCAGAAACATGAGTGAATTGCGAGGTGGGAGAGGGCGGCTCCTGACTGAATGGAATAAGCGGAAGGGGACCTGAAGCAGCAGCTGTGGCGTCAGAAAATCTCACTGTGAATCTCAGCCCCGTGGCAGGCGGCCCGGGGCTTCCTGAAAGGCATTCAGCCACGAAGCCGTTTGCTGTGCACAAAGGTAAGCTACCCCCAGACATGCAACAGGGGTCTAACCCTGCTCGCTGCTGCTGTTACTCGTCACTAAACGCTCGCTCCAGAACACAGCCCTCCGCGTCTGCGCACGGCTCTGTAACAACGGCCCAGGACGCCTCTGAGCTGGATGCTGCGATTGGCAGAACTGGGAGGATTCAGCGAAGGGGCAGAGACACTAACACACAGAGAGAAACCAAATGCCCGGCTGATGGTCCTCTTCCAAGCCGCTGACCCCAACTGTTAGCCTGCGGGTCAGGAGGTGTGTGCTTTCCACAGGTCTCTTATCACCCCGGGAAGCGCCGTCGCCATGGCAATGAAACTGCTACAGACAAACAAACTGCTGGAGCCGCCCGGGCATGACTTCATTTCCTGCCGAGCTAAAAGCGGCGGCCATCCGGGCCTCCTCTGCCGGGGAACAATGGCGCTCTGTTCCCGCCGCCCTCCGAAACGCAGCCTGACCATGCGGCTGGCCCGCCCCGCCCGGCCCGCTCCGAGCACCTTCCCACAGAAAGGCCGGTTCTTAGTCAGCGGTGGAAAACAGAAAAATCCTCTTTCCCTTCCCTCTGAGGTGGCTAAACAGGGTCAGAGGAAATGGTAGTCTTCAACCCCGACTCCACCAGAGGAGAGGATGCGCACGGGCACGCACCCACCGCAAGGCTGGCAGCCTAATGACAGATGCCCAAATCTGGTGTGTAAAGCGTGTTCGCATGTACAGGAGTATTTCTTAAAACACGTTTAATAAATATGTAAATACAAATATATTTTAATTGATTTCTAAGAGGCAAGTCTTCAATGATGACAGAATCATGGATTGGCTGCCTCCTGCATCCACCCTCTTACTGGGGATCAAGCCCAAAACCTGGGCCTGTGCCCTGACCGGGAATCAAACCATGACCTCCTGGTTCAGAGGTCGACCCTCAGCCACTGAGGCACGCTGGCCGAGCATCACAGTCTCTCAGCTACAGGTAAATCAAGAAAAGATTACTTTTGTTCAGCTGGTATGACTCAGCAGGGGGTGTGCAGGAGGCAGCCAATCATTGATTCTCTCTTACCACTGATGTTTCTCTCTCTCCCTCTTCCTTTCTCTATGAAATCAATACCAATATACTTTAAAAAAGAAATCATTACTTTTTAAATCCTTTACAACTTCTTTATGAACACACACAAGTCATTATAAACCTCTCACCAAGAAATAAGCAAAAGTGAGGAAATAGAAGAAATAATATCTAAAGTCAAAGAGCTGTGTTTTTAAAATATATTTTTATGGATTTCAGAAAGGGAGGGCAAAGGAGAGAGAGATAGAAAAGCAATGATGAGAAGGAATCATTGGGTGATTGCCTCCCGCACATTGGACAGAGCCTGCAACCCAGGCATGTGCCCTTAACCGGAACTGAATCTGGGACCCTCTGGTGCACAGGCCAGCGCTCTATCCACTGGGCCACACCAGTCAGGGCGAAGTGGTGGTTTTTAAGGAGACAACTTAGAAATGTCTTATTCCCCTCCAAATAAAGGTTAGAGACTAACATCAAGACGTAGCTGCCTTTGAAAGGTCAATCATCTCGTTAGTAAAAGTTAAAATATTATAAAACATGGGCAGCAAAACACCGAAAACTCAAAAGAGACACCAGTCAGCATGAAACGTGACATGAAAAGCATGAACAAGGCACAAAGCTCGTTTTCTTCCCGTGGTCAGCAAACTGACCAGGACAGCAGAGCCAGCCCCACACGTGAGCAGAGAGCACGCGGACACCCGCACCCTGGCAGCTGCAGGCCGACTGCACATCTGTCCAGTCACTGGGATGCACGAAGCAAGCACAGCTTTCCACAGAGTATCCTGCCTGGTGTGACACTGCCCCCAGCGGACGGGAAACCGGAGTGATCAGAGGCAGCTCTGGAAAGAGGGCACCGACTCCTGCCTGAGCCAAGAACTCAGTTCAAGAAAGAGACCCCTTCGCATTTCTCCAAAGAAAGAGTGTGTGCCCGTGTGTGTGCATGAGTGTGTGTGCCTGCACCAGGGCACAACTTTCTAGAAGAGTGCCTTCTCAGAACCAGAATGCACTGGGACACAGTGGGAATCCTGTGCCACGGGGGGGCAGGGGTTGCTAACACAGCCTTTCTTAGCAGGCACCAGTGACCAAAACTGACAAAACCACACGCCAGCTCTGCTGGCGTCGCTCAGTGACTGAGCATCAACCTATGAACCAGGAGGTCACAGTTCAATTCCCAGTCGGGGCACAGGCCCAGGTAACAGGCTCCATCCCCAGTGGAGAGCAGGCAGGAAGCAGCCGATCCATGATTCTCTCTCATCATCGATGTTTCTCTCTCTCCCTCTCCCTCTCTCTCAGAAATCAAAATTTAAAAATCTTTAAAAGCCACATACAATGAAGGTGAAGGACCTGTAGGCTTCTCCGCCTCCAAGAGGCCAGACTCTGCTGGTGCTCGTGACTGAGGATCTCAGCGAGGGCCCAGGGCCACACCGTTACATCTGTCCTTGCTCACAGCGGCTTGCACTCGCTGTGTAGGTGATGCTTTCCTGCACTCTCTCTCGCCCTCTCCTCCTTTCCCTAAACTCTGACTCTGGACATGTGTATAGTTCAGAAAGGAGTAATTTTATAAAAACTGCCTCTGTGCTGTGCTCACTCAGATCCTCCCCTTGGAGGAGCTGCTCCTCGTCCCCCGCACACTAACATGCTGGCAGAGGTGGCACCACAGGAGCTGCTGGTGAGCGGCCCGCCACCTCCAGACCAGCCTTTCGGACATGACACACATCATAGGAAACGAGAGGAGTGCAGCTTCGAGTTACAGAGCAGGATACTTAATACTCTTTAGAAAGAAATCAGTATCTATCCTGAAGTCCTTGTTAAATTTCCTCTCCCCCTAAAAAAAAATTGGGGGGGGGGCAATAGTCACAAAATTTCCTACTATCTTTAAATCCTATACTTTTAAAAATCTTTTTGCCAAGTAGAAGGATAAATACAGATTTCAAGTGTCATTATCCCAGTTTTTGAATGGTATAATTTTCAGGATTTGGTAAGTGTCAGATATGAAGTTAATTTAGATAAAATGGCACAGCAACAAAAAATTGGCAATCTGATTCAACTGGCAAGACCAAACATTGAATAATTTTTTACAGCATTTATTTTAATAAAGTGGAACCAGGGTTGTATAAAAACATTAGGAAAAAGAAATGTTCCCATTAAAATTAAAGCTATTTTATTCTCTAAAGAAAAATAGTTCAATTGTCAACACTTCGTAGGGATTCTCCCCAAATGTGTTTGCTTTTGTTTTCTGATAAAAACTGATCCATTAGCCCTAACCAGTTTGGCTCAGTGGATGGAACGTTGGCCTGCGGATTGAAAGGTACCAGGTTCGATTCCAGTCAAGGGCATGTACCTTGGTTCCGGGCACATCCTCAGTAGGGGTTGTGTAGCAGACAGTTGACCAATGTTTCTCTCTCCCTGATATTTCTAATTATCTCTCTCTTCTTTCCTCTCAGTAAAAAATCAATAAAATATATATTTTTTTAAATTGGCCAATTACGAACTTTGAAGCAAGGTCAGTTAAGGAAAGCAGCTCATCTCCAAACACAAATCAAAGAATCTTCAAATGTGAGGATGGATCAAGAGATAGTGCTCATTTTATCAGCCATTTCTGTGGATACAGCAATGACTTTGGAAAAAAACTTTAATACGTAAACATTTTTCTTTTAACTCTGTTAAAATTATAAATGTAACAGCAAAAAGGTACTCGTGCCCTAGCCGGCTTGGCTCAGTGGCTAGAACGTCAGCCTGCAGACCGAAGGGTCCCAGGTTCGATTCCGGCCAAGGGATGTGCTTGGGTTGCATGCAGGCTTGATCCCCAGTGGGGGGCATGCAGAAGGCAGCCGATCAATGATTCTCTCTCATCATTGATGTTTATCTCTCTCTCTTCCTTTCCTCTCTGAAATCAATAAAGAAATATATTTAAAAAAAAAAAAGGTACTCGTTCTACCATGACTAAAATTAGTTAATTTGGGGCAAGTCTGGCTTGTATGGCGATTTTTTAAGCCTTTCCCGCAGGGATATGAGGAATGTGTTACTGATGTGTTGACCTCTGTGACAGAACCAGATATGCAGACACCAGTGACCACAGGAGAGCATTCACCTTTGCGGGTGCTTTCGTTTCCCCAAATCTCAGCATTCCAATAAGCTGATATTTTTGCTGTGTCTGATTTTTATCTTAATTTATAACACCATTTTATTTCATTCATTTTGTTAGGCTCCAATTTTTGTGGAACATGCAAGGTCTGATAGAAATAGTTAATTTTAAATGTATTTAAAAATGAAGATGTGACCATATTTCTATCACCCCGATTCACGTTTCCCATCCTCCACACAGGTGAACACAGAATAAACGTGTCCGAGAACTCAGACTGGTGCAGATCCCACTCATACTCACCAGGAGTGATGGTCTCCAGCGTATCAGAACTGACCTTCCGGGTACTTGCGCAGTGCCGGAGGGTGGACCCCGAAAACACCAAGTAAAACACTACATCATCCTCAACTTTGTCCTCTTCAGCAAGCAGCACAGTGACAACACAGTCGCCCTAGGAAAGGCAAAGTTGAGCAAGGAGGCGTCAGTGAGGGTTCTCCTGGGAGTCTCTTTACAAAGCACCATGTTTAAGGCAAAACCCCACGTATCATCTCACTGCGCCCCTTCTGGGAGGTTCACACAAACACAAACACTGACTGAGCGCCGGCATACCAGTCAGGCTTCCAGGCACTGAGAACACCACGTGACCTAAACGTAAGATCTCTGTCCTGTTTAGGCTGCATTTTACTGCAGGTCATTAGACAAATGAGTAAACTAACAAGGTAACAGGTGGCACATTCACTTGTTGAATTTGAGGGGAGGGGAAGGAGAGGGAGAAATCAAGACAAATCTAAAAATAAGGCAGAGAGGATGGAGGAGGCTTATGATGAATTACGCTTAACCTGTGTTCCAGTTGCAGGAGTAATTCTCTAAATCCTAGCCCCTAGAAAGCACTGCCGAGCCCACCCACTCCCCAGCAAAGGTGGGGGCCTCTGACAGAGCTGGCCTGGTAGCGGTCAAGTGCAAAGAGCACAAGCTTGGGCACATCAATGAAGATAACACCTCTCGCCTAACAGCTAAAACAGGTTGGGGCCAAAGGAAGTTTACAGGTGTGCATACACAAAACACAGTTCATCCTTGTATTATTATTTATTAACTAGAGGCCCAGTGCATGAAATTTGTGCATGGGGGTGTGGGTGTCCTTCAGCCCAGCTTGCTCCCTTCTCAAATCTGGGACCCCTTGAGGGATGTCCGACTGCCCACTTAGGCCTGATCCAGGTAGGATAGGGCCTAAATGGGCAGTCGGACATTCCTCTAATAATCCAAGACTGCTGGCTCCCAGCTGCTCACCTGCCTGCCTTCCTGCACTTCTGTCAGCCTGATTACCTCCTAACCACTCCCCTGCCAGCCTGTTTGCCCCTAACTGCCCTACCCTGTGGGCCTGGTCACCCCTAACTGCCCTCCCCTGCAGGCCTGGGTCCCCCCACCTGGCCTCCCCTGCAGACCCAGTCACCCCCAACTTCCCTCCTCTACTGGCCTGGTCACCTCTAACTGCCCTCCCCTGCTGGCCATCTTGTGGTGGCCATCTTGTGTC
>PVJN01020418.1:0-36019 GCA_004026805.1 Lasiurus borealis
CCCCGAAAACGTTTCCGGCTTGGACATGCGTGTTTGTGCCCCCCCCACCCACCCCCCAGCCTTTCCCAGCCGTGCATCCTGCACCCCCCGCCCCCACTCTGGCGCCCACTCCTCCGGCTCCGGCCCAGCGGCCAGCCCTGCGGGCGTCCTCCCGAGCGCGCGAGGCACACCCCCGGGCCCCGCGGATGTGCGGCGCTGCCCTGTGCCCCACTCCTGCATGCACACATGCACGCGAGGCTGCTTCACCTGGAGAGCAGAGACTCGCTGAGACACGGACCCGGACGTGCATAAAGCGTTACCAGCCGCTGTAGGAGTTCTTCACGTACCTGTATTAGCACTGTACCGTGTTCACGGTGTGATGTCTCTCCTAAGTGGTCTAACTTGGTTTCCCAGAGCGTTTATAGGGTAGATGGTACTATCCTGCCCATTTTGTAGATGAGAAAACTGAGGCGCAGAGAACGGAAACCATGCCAAGGTCATGCATGGACCTACTATGTTGTGAGTTGAAGGTAGAGTCTCGAACTCCTAATAATAACCTTTTTCTTGGTGTCGCCTGAACAGTTTTCCCATCCCTTATCTCATTTAATCTTGACAGCGGTCCGGTGAGGTTTTTATCTGCGTTTTGCAACCGAGATTCCTGATTGGTTGAGTAACTTGTCCAAGGTCACGGTTGTGAGCTGGGGATTCCAGCCTTGGCTTCCAACCATTCATTGTTCTTTCCGTTGTACAACTGTGCGGTGAAAAAAGGTATCTTGTTTTATAAATCCCAGCCGCCGCTTCTTCTCCGAGTCGCTCGCCTAAGACCGTTAGCTTTCCGTTGCTTTTCCTTCCAGGAATTTTACAGGCTCTGCTTCAAAAGGTGGCATGCCACACCGTTATTCTCCCATTAAGAAGGCTACTCTGTAAGAAATGACTGACGACTCCCTCCGTGGAAACACACCCAACACCCCGAGTCACACCCTAGATAAAAAGCATATTTCTTCCTTTTATTTGCTCCCATTCATAATTTCCTCTTCTTGTGTGTGCTGTTGTGCCCACTGCTGCACTTTCATACACTTCATATTATTGGGCTGCTAGTTATGCCATTTCTGCCCCGGGTGGAGATCCAAAAATAATACACCTCCATTCCCGAGTCATCTTCCCGAACAACACTTCGAGGAGAGTGGTGGTATTCTCTTATCACAGATGATAAAATTTAGGATAAAGTTGCCCAAAATCCACGAAGCCATGGAGAGGTGGGACAGAGATTTGAATTTGGATTGTCTGACGACTGTTTCTCCAGGACTATCCTGATTCCTTGGAGATGATGGATGGATTCATTTCTCTTCATATCTTAGCTCCTTCGCTTTTGGAAACACTTTACTGTTGCCTGTTTCCTTAATTTTTAGGAGGATTCATTTAATGCATAGATGTACATATTATGTACATCTATGCATTCATTTTACTTGATTTATAACTGCTCTCCAAAAAAATATTTGAAGCACCACAAAGTGTATTCATTTTACTTGATTGTATTCATTTTACTTGATTTATAACTGCTCTCCAAAAAAATATTTGAAGCACCGCAAAGTGATTTTCAAAAGAAATACAACAGAAACCTTGCCATTGTGTCGAATCAGTTGGTATTTACTTAGCATTTACTGTATGACACATATCAAGCAATAAAGAAAAACTCTCCCAATAGGAAGAGGAAAACCCTTTAACTGGATCATGTGTTCACTTTTAATATTCCTTCTCCCCTTCATGTCTCAACTAATTAGAACCCAGATTTGCTTCCTCCAGCTTCTCTCTCCCTCTCCTTCATCTCCTCCAGCTTGGTTACCGCTCCTGATCAGTGCTATCAACTTAAGTTCTGGACATCTCCAGCTCCCCTTTCACACTGGGGATGTCTTTAAAGTAGTAATGTTAAATATGTGTGTGTTTTTAATTCTCACCCAAGGATATGTTTTTAATTTTTTTACAGAGGGAGAGAGAGAGAGAGAGAGAGAAACATCGGTTGCCTCTAGTACACACCCTGACCAGGGATCGAATCCACCACTTAGGTATGTGCCCTGGCCTGGACTTGAACATCAACCTTTTTTGGTTTATGCAACAGCGCTCCAGTCAACGGAGCCACCTGGCCAGGGCAGAATATGTATTTTTTAAAGGGGAGGTTACTGAAGTGTTCGGACACACCTGAAAATGCTCTGATTGATCCGAACTGAATCAATTAGCTTCTTCAGAAAAGTGTTCTCCTGTTTAATGCTGATTAGGGTAGGGCCGGAGGGCAGAGAAAATAGCTGAATTTCACGTTGGCAGTGGGACTTTGCCCCTCCAGGGGAAAGACATTGAGGCAGATGAATAGGAAGGGGAAGTATGGTGGCTGTGCTCTGCCAATAAGAAGGGGGAGGTGGCATTAAATTGTCCAGCTGGATAGGATACGGGATCTAAAACTCTGAAAAAGTGGCTGGATACCGTGTGCTTCATTTTCCCTGACTGGAAAACTTTATTTAAAAAATGGTTAGAATAAGAGGTGGCTATGGGGGGTGAGGAGTCTAACCAAGAAGGGAAATGAATGATGTATAGAAAGAATATAGTTCATGGTTTGGGCGATGTTCTCTATGTTACCGTATTTCTCTAATAAAGCCAGTCCTCCAAAGGAGGCAGTCAAATACAATTGAAAGAAGGTGGAATTTGGAGTCAGATAAAGCTTGTTTCAGAATCTGCCATTGTTAGCTTCACGACTATGAATAAGGATCTGAGTCTCAGTGACCTTATCTGTAAAGGAAAAATATCACCTGAGTTATTCTGAGGCTTAACTTAAATGAAATATAAGGCCAAACACAAAGCACAATGCCCCTGGAGGCATTCACTCAGGGTGAAACAGTTCCAGTGATGAAGGTACTCAAGAAGTCCTATGACCCACGCACAGGCTCTTGAGCCAGACTGTCTGCCTGAACTCTTGATTTTCAATTTACCATCCCTGTGCCCGAGGGCAGTGGTCGGCAAACTGTGGCTCGAGAGCCACATGCGGCTCTTTGGCCCCTTGAATGTGGCTCTTCCACAAAATACCATGTGCGGGCGTGCATACAGTGTGATTGAAACTTCGTGGCCCATGCGCAGAAGTCAGTTTTCGGCTCGCAAAAGAAATTTCAATTGTTGTACTGTTGATATTTGGCTCTGTTGACTAATGAGTTTGCCGACCGTTGCCCAAGGGCAAGTTACTTCACTTTCCTTGCCTCAGTTTATTCATTTTTTGAAACAGGGATAATAATAGTACCTACATATTGCCAGGCTTAAATGAGTTATGTGTGTAAAGCACTTAAGAGTAGCGCCTATCTCTAAGAACCCATAACTGTTAGTTATTTTTAACAAAAAAAAGGTAGGAATTAAATACGTGCCACTAAGTTGACCTAGTTGACAAGAAAAATTGAGGCATATACTCCAATCTTTCTCTTTTTCCTTGACCCTTGCATTTTCCGATAAGTAGCAAAATTCCATGTGCCGTATTTAGAGCAACAGTTACCTGTCTGGCTCTAATTTCTGCTGTGTGACAGAGACTAATTTCCAAGCCTTCTTGCTTTTTCTCTGATCCTGGTTATCCTGGGGAGAGGGAAGATCTATTTATCCCAGAAAACAAAACAAAACATGATACTTGTCTGTTTCTCAAGGGCATAATGCAGGTTGACTCAGTATAGGAAAGTATTTTTAAAAAGTCTTAAAAATATAGGAAGAGTGGTTGTTCTTTTCCCACTCTTCTCAATTCACCTGTTAACACTTATTGAGTGCCTGTTATCCGAAGCACTTTCACATGTCATCACATATAATCCTCTTCCATTAAAACTTAGAAGGGAGATGGAAGTATTCCCTCTTGGGAGAATGGGAAATTGAGGTTCCGAAAGACAAAGTGACTATCTACCGTAGAGGTGGGAAATACCAAACCCGAAGGCCATATAAGGCCCTCAAAATCATTGGGTCTGGCCGTGCCAAGCCTGTAGGGGTGAGTTTATTAAGTGTTTGACCAAATTAGCAGGCGAATTTTTAAGTTGATAATTTTATATGGCCCCCGAATGATGTTATAAATATTATAAGGCATTCACTTAATGTTACAAATACTCACATGGCCCTTGAGAGACATGGCTAGCTGTGGCAGACCTAGTCTTCAGATTCCATTTCCACGGCTCCTTTTGCAAGGCCACGTTGGCTTTTCTGTGTCTGTGCTGTGTTTTTGAGCGCAGAAGAGAAAGGTTTTCCAGTGCCAGTGTGACTGTTGGACCCTCATCACCGCCACTCCAGTTACAGAATGAGCTATTACGGGAAATACGTATTGTGCCAGTCTAAGCTGTCCAATTTTGTCCTCTTTTAGGGCCTATTCTGATAAAGACTTAATAGAGAAATTGGTTGCCATCATTATGATTATCAACAAAAATAGTGGTCCAGGACCCCAAGGTACACAGTAGGATCATAGTCCTTGAATCACAGGATATTTATTTATTTTATATTTTATTGATTTTTTTTACAGAGAGGAAGGGTGAGGTATAGTGAGTCAGAAACATTGATGAGAGAGAGACATTGATCAGCCGCCTCCTGCACAGCCCCTACCGGGGATGTGCCCGCAACCAAGTACATGCCCTTGATCGGAATCGAACCTGGGACCCTTCAGTCCCCAGGCTGATGCTCTATCCACTGAGCCAAACCGGTTTCGGCATTGAATCACAGGATATTTAGACTAGGAGGAGTCTCAAAGATAATTGCGTCCAACCCAACCCATTCAATAGGTGAAGAAACCGAAGCCTAGAGTCATCAACAGTAATGATAACCAGAGAGATGGTCTGGTGGCCATAGAAGATACCTGGCAAATGTTATTCTATAGAGAGCTCCAACACGATTCTACATTCGAAGTGTGGCATGTTTATAGCCCAGTGGTTCTCAACCTTCCTAATGCCACGACCCTTTAATGCAGTTCCTCATGTTGTGGTGACCCCCAACCATAAAATACTTTCGTTGCTACTTCGTAACTGTATATATAATATAGCCAAATGAAAGGTAAAAGTTGTGTCAGATTCAGGCAGGAAGGTCTCCAAGAGTAGTCCCCATAAGGGAGGAAAACCACACTGATAGCAGTGAGGTCTTTAAGGACCTGATATTGGGACAGTTCTAGAAACACAGCCTCCGCATTTGAACAGGGCGTATAAATACCTTGTACCCTGTAAGAGGAGTTGCTTTCCACCTTGCGGTTGAGTTCTGACTCAGTTCACTCCACAGATTTTTACAGAGGAGCGTTTTAGTGGGCTGTTCCTTTGTTATACCTTAGTCTTATTTCCAGATGGGTCGTATAATTGAAGTAACTGGCATTTAGTTCGAGAAGTACTCTATTTATGAAACACAGCAACACACACACCCTATCCCAGTTAGAGTAATTCGCTTTTATTGGTACCGTTGAAGTGTATCTTTAGAAATTTATGAAATAACTGTAGTTCCCTTCCCATAAATAGTTCAGTATTTGGGCACATCATAGGTCGTGTAGTGATGACAGTAGTGGCCACTTATTGAATACCTGCTATGTGCAACGTGCAGAAGAAGGAAATTCTGACTGGTAGAGAAGTTTAGTAACTTGCTAATAAGTCTGGCGCGTCACTGAGCTGTTGTGCCTTACTAGGTCTCTACATTGAACAATGGTTTTACTCGTTAGTTTATATTTGACTTGTTGCTCCTGCTTATCTGGAAATTACATGTATAAAGGTGAGGCGGCTAGCAGTTCTAGAAAGGCATTTATAGCCAGAAATGGAGTTCCCCTTCCTCTTCCTTTCAGCTGTACAAAGCGGGGAGAATAAATGTTAGAGGTGCCTAATAGGGTGGGGATGATCTAAGTTGGATAAAAGAACTCAAGCCTTAAATATCTTTGGATCCAAACGAGCTTAGAAGGGTGCGTTTCTGAATAGATTGGCACATTCAAAATTCAATGTTATCGTCTCACATACCAGTATAATTAAATTAAACCCTCATGCTATTTAGACAGGGTTCTTGAAACCTTTTCTTCTTCTTCTTTTTTTAGTTATAGTTTTATGACAGGGTCAGCCTTGTATTTAAAAAGCAACAGAAAAATTAGTCCTTGGTACCATTCTAAATTATTACCTTAAAAAGTAAATCTATGTAGAAACTGTTAAAAATATTTTTTATGACTTAATAGGTTTTTTCCCCAAAAGATTTCTTTTTTTATTCCCTTACCGTAAATGCTGAAAATATTTACAAGAACCATTATATTGGCAATTAGGTACATTTATTTCAGATAATTTATGGAATTCACATATAAGGGCAAAGAATAAGCTTTCTTGGTTTGTAAGTACAACTTATTTTCATTTGTATTGGATATTTATTAAGCTTCAGTTTACATGCTTAGCCTTATGTCTGGTGCTTCTTTATCTTTTATCTAATGTTGGCTTTTACTAAAACTCATGTCTATGAATTCCTAAGTTATAGCCTTCAGATTTACAACTTCTTTCTTCTTTTTTTCCCCTCTTGTTCATTCCTTCATTTTTTATTTTATTTTTAATCCTCACCTGAGAATATACTTATTGATTTTTTTTCTCATTTAGTTTTTTAAGAGAGAGAGGTAGAGGGGTAGAATAGATTGGAAGCCTCCTCCTGTACATGTCCCCGACGGGGGTTGAACCTTAACCTAGGTATGTGCCTTTACTGGGAATCAAAACCTGCAATCTAGGTATGAGCCCTGACCGGGAATCAAATCTACAATCTTTTGGTGTATGGGAGAATGCTCCAACCAACTGAGCAACACCAGCGAGGGCTCATCTTTTATTTTTAAATTTCCCTTTTAATTATAAAAATCATATACCAAAAGTGAGTTTTGTGGGGGGAAAAAAAGATTACCAGAAATTCCACCACCCCTGTACAGTTGCTTCTGTATTTGCATTGTTTGAATGCATCCACATATTTATGTAAATACTTTCATCATAGACACAGAACTATAATTTGATAGTTTCTACTTAATGCCATCAGACATTACTTACCATGTTGTTTCAGAGCTTTTTAGCTATCTTTTAAAAATTGCAATGCCATGTTCCATCAGGGTGATGCACAGCAGTTTATTTAATTAATCTCATGTTATTAGCTATTCAAGGCCGTCTCTTTTCTTCTATAATGATAACACTACAGTGAATATGTTTACATATATATATTTTCTCATTCTGGGTGATTTCATTAGGGTAAGTTCTTAGGAGTAGAAGTTCTGGGTCAAAGGGGATGAATATTTTTATGGTTTCCAATATGTGTTGCCAAATCACTTTCTCTTTTAAAGTTTGTGTCAATTTACACTGCTGCCAGCAATATCATGCTTGGATTATTGATGTCCATTTCCCAGAGAGCTTTGTGTCTTCATTTGGTCCGTAAGCTACTGCCCAAACTATTCCAGCATGCTCTGCTGTTCGCCTTTTTTTTTTTTTTTTCTTCTCAGAGTCTTCTGCTGGATGCCTGCTACTTACCTTACAGTTTAGGTGTAAATTTTAAAATCCAGCCCCTACCACCTGACATAATTCATTTTAATTTATGGTGTGGTTTGCATACCATATAAGAAGCAGTCTCTTTTACCTCTAAATCCTCCCTCGGACCATTTCTTGTATTCAGAACTTCTGTCAACATTTCTTCTCCATCTCGTAAATTTAATTTCAAACATTTCTTCTTCTCCAAAGCTTGTCAATACAGAATCCCTCTGTAATGATGATATCTTCAGTACTCAGTGTACTTAACTTCTGGTGGGCTGCCAGTAAATGTTCGTGAGTATGGCCAGTGAGGGAATACAAAGGAAAGGCAGAGAGATGTTCCACTGGAGACTTTTTTGAAAGGAAAGCTTAGGACTCATAAAAGTTCTTGGTTCTTCTGACTAAAACTTGAAGGGAGAATGAGGAATTTTGTGTTCTAGTTTCTGGGTACCATCACTCTTTCTGTGACAGTAGATACTCTATCATCTATTTTAGCTAAAGAGTGGAAAATACAGTGTTCCCACCAGTCATTTTAGGAGTCATGACACTCTCTTCTCTTTCAGTTGTTTTTTCCCCTCAATATCATTGGCATCACTATTGTTAATACCCTGTTTAATGTTTAGTATGTGCCAGTCATTGAGATGGCGAGTTATATGCCAGAGCTGTTTTAACCCTCATAGCAGCTCTGTGAACTAGGTACCCCCTCTTTTCACATGAGAAATTCAGTTATGGAGAGTTTGTTTCTTACTGAACTAGTAAGTGATGGAGCCATAACATTAAACCCTCATTCTTACAGAATATTTGTCTGAATATTCTCTTCTCTATCTATAATTATCCGATGATTACTTATTACATATGATAAAGTACAAACTCCTCAGCAACATTGGAAAGACCTTTCAAATCTCTATCCAGTCTACTTTTCCATTCTCATCTTTCCTTACTCCTCCCACCCCCTAACATTTGTGCTTTCACTCTGACAGAGCTGCTTATTTCCCAAATATATCATACTGTTTCACACATGTGAGCCTTTGTTTCTATTCCTGCAGCGCTTTCCATTTCCTCCTGGCAAACTTCTATTCATACCCGAAGGTCCAGTTCAAATCCTCTGTCCCGCAATGCAGAGCATTCCAGATTTCCCTGGGCAGAGTTAGAGCCTTGGCACTCTGTGCTCCTCGGTGTATATTTCTGGTGTGGTCTTTTTATACTTCTTAAGATTATTATCTTACATGCCTACCTCTCTCACTTTCATAAGAAAAGGGAGATATGATATGGGGAGGGCAAAATTTTTCAGAGACATTATATATTTTTAAACATAGCCAAAATTAAAACTCTTTGTATTTAAATGACATTGTTTTCCTTTTTTTCCCTCTCTCAGCATAGGGCTACTTTCAAATTTGAACCAACAGATGAAGATAAAAGAAAGGTAAGCCTTAGTGTTATTGTGTGTGTGTGTGTGTGTGTGTGTGTGTGTGTGTGTGTGTGTTTCATTCATGGACTTTGTAAACAGTGAACTTATTTTCATCTGATGGTTATTTAGTTTTCAGTTTCCCTCCAGTCTTTTTTTTTAGGAACTCTAAGAAGAAAGTAAGTGCCAGGTTTAGTACATGCGACTCTATCCTGCTCCATCCCCGCAGGACCATTATAGTTGGATAAATTAGAGCAATGGGAAGGATTGGTTTAATGGCAGGACAGCAGGCTGCCCAAAATGTTGTGCTAATGTTGTAAAGCTTGGTTTGGGGTTTAGCTTTGGGGAAACAGCTATTCATACTGCTGCTCCTTAGCCACATATTATTCTGTATCTGACATTTACTTATGTTGCAGCAATTATCTAAGTCACTTCAGGGGCATAGATGAAAGTGGAATTAAGAGACTCACCAGTAGAGGAATTATAAGAGAAGGTGCATCAGAGATAGGACCATGTAATGTTGGGTTGCTTGTACTTGCTTTACTTAGTTGATGAGAGCATAATGCATCATTCTGTGTGTGTTGCTGGTCTGCATACATCTATCCTTGGTCTCATACATGCGAAGACCAGATAAGAGAGCATGACTGAATCAGTCCAAACCTATCACTGCTACTGGAA
Source organism: Lasiurus borealis (assembly GCA_004026805.1). Lineage (NCBI taxonomy): Eukaryota > Metazoa > Chordata > Mammalia > Chiroptera > Vespertilionidae > Lasiurus > Lasiurus borealis. Next base: position 9,559 of record PVJN01020418.1, read on the forward strand.
TAATAGCTTAAATCTTGCTTTCTTGGTCATGGGTTTGATAATACCTTGAAATCAAACTTCTATTCACGCCCCCCCTCCAAAATATAATGTCTGTGTCCTGCTCATTTTACCTCTTCTGATTTCTTTAGTCCATTCTCTCCTTTAACCCCTGCCCTAATTGCAGCTTTCATCTGGATTACTGCACCAGTTTCCTGCTCTTTTCTTTTTCCAGTTATGTGCCCTTCCAGGCCATTGTCCATAAATCTAGAACAACAATCTGATCGTGTTACTCCCAGCCTTTAAAACCCTTGAGTGACTTTTTTTGCCTATAAAAGTTCAAGCTTCTAAACATGACATCCCAGATGCTTAGTGACCTGACCTCTGCCTACGTTTGCAGCTTCCTTCTCTCCCTTATATTTTGTGCTCTAACAATATGAGATATTTCCAGTTACATATCCCCCTCTCTGTTTCTTATTTTCTGCCTCTGCATATGTTGTTTTCTATCTGGTTAATCCCATGGAGCACATCCTTCAGAAAGCCTCCTCTAGCATTCCTGTTAAGGTGAAGTATCCCTTTTCAGTAGTTAGTAAAATTCTCTGTAAATCTCTAACCCTATGCTTACACATTGTCTCAAATATGTATCATCATTAGACCCTAATGACAGCTATTATTATTTATCCTTATGTATTTGACATCTAGAGTGTCTAGCATAACGTAGGCACTCAAAAACTAGTATTGAATGAGTGACATGGAATATAAACTTTGGAAGTTAAAGATTGAACTCTGATTTTCTTGTGGATCTGAACAGTGTAACTAAGGTGAGAATACCTTTTAGAACTGGGGTTCTCAACCAAAAATGTGCTATTTGGGGAACTTTTTGATGACAGGCCTGCTCAGGTCTGACCCTCTCTCCACTGAGTCAGAATTTGAGGGGTGGAATCCAGGCGTGTGTATTTTTACAAATAGTCTTCAGGAAACAAGTACTCGCACATTTGGTGGGACTACAAAATGGCACAATTCCTGTGGAACAGAAACTGGCAGTATCTACCAAAATTACAGATGCAGTTTGCCCTTTGACCAGACAGTGCCACTTTTAGAAACCTGTTTTGTAGATAGGTTGAACTCAAGTAAACTTAAGTTATTCAATGAAGCATTGTACCTGGTAGTAGAAGATTGGAAACAACCGAGTGTCCAGCAATTAGGGAATATTTGAAGAAAGGAGGGTATATCTATATAATGGGATACTATGATATGATGGAGGTGGTAGTGAGAGAGACCGTTATGTGCTAATCAGAGAGAGGATTAAGTGCAAGAAAAAAAGCATGTTGTTAAGACATACTCATAATAGGTATTCAGATTAGGAATACAAGTGCTATTCAATTAATTTAGTTGGGAGAATCCATAATACATCTAGATTGTGGTCCCTTGGGAATCTGGTGCTAGAATTTTTGGTAGTGCTTTTACTGGCCAAAGTAAATACGCCCTAGCTGGTTTTGCTCAGTGGTTGGAGTGTCGTCCCATGGACTTAAGGGCATTGGCTTCGATTCCCAGTCAAGGGCACATACCTTGGTTACAGGCTCAAGCCCGGCCCGAGTCAGGGCAAATACGGGAGGCAACCAGTTGATGTATGTCTCACACATTGATGTCTCTCTCTCTCCACTCTCCTCACACCCTTCCATTCTCTCTAAAAATCAATGGAAAAATATTCTCGGATGAGGATTAAAAATAAAAATAAAAGTAAATACATTAAGACAGAGATCCCCTTCATATTTGTTTCAGTTGAGGGGGGGAAATTCCCACACAGATATTAATAAAGCATGTTTATTTCCTATATAGTAGCAAAACCTAACATTTTCAAAGTATTGTGTTTACTGCCTTTTAGATCATTGGAGATGGTAACTACTGTACTGGTGTTATTTTTAGTTCTAGTGTGCAGATTTCTGCTTCCTAGGAGTTCTGATACAAACAACTGTCATTAGGGACCTAGTTAGGTAATCTTTATTAACGGAAAAACATTGACAAACAAAAACACTTAAGTCTCCAGTGATTAAAACCACTAGTGATTCTTTCATGCCTAAGGCTCTAAAAAGAGTTTGAAATCATAACTGTTGGACTGCTTCTAAAGGATCTACATCCTAACAGTTTTTTAAGTTCTCAATGCAGAATAGTAGGCAAATCTCCACATTAAACCCAGACTGAAAATAAGAGAACTCAAATTACAATTCAGTTTGCTTTGCTACCCCAGTTCTCTTTTTCTCTTTCTTAAACATGTCTCTGGAGTCTTCATACAGTAGTTCCTTGCTAGCTGCATCCCTTTTGATAAACTATGGGTGCTGTCTCTAAAAAACACCTTTCTTTTGCAAAACCCTTGTGACAACTTAGAAATAAATGTAAGGGAACAGAGCCTTTTTAAAAACTAAAAATTATACCGAGCTTTTTAGGAAATAGCTATAGACCCAATTTCTAACACTCGTGTAGTGTTTTGCATGTTTTCAAACATTTGCTTTGTCATAATAATGCCCTAATGCTATAAGTATGGCAAGAATGTCAACATTCCTATTTCATTGATATGAAAACTGCCGATCACATTAATAAGCTTGCCGAAACTCACTTACTAGTAAGTAGTGGAGCCTCAAATAGAGGACAGATTTTCTGACTGTTGTTGCAGCTCTTTCACTGCTCAGTGCTCCCACTCATTATCGCCTGAGGTGTATTTCATAGGTTTGAAATTATGGCTCAAAACCTGGTTTTATCCCTTATTTCATATCTTGAGACACCATTTAAGCAACTAGACTTAAATTGGTAGATAACAAAGGAAATTACCAACTAGGAATACTTACATTTTTCCAAATAAAGTAAAGTCAGTTACAAATGCTAATGCTTGTGCATATACGCAAACAGTTTCGGGTGCATGTGGATCATTATACATTTGGATGTAAGCACCTGTGCTTCCTGAAGCATTTGCTTTACATTTGCTATCTAAATTGGTAGACTATGATTTTCTGCCAGCACATAAACAAATATATCATGCAAATTATGTAGGATGGGGATGTATGAGTAATCTGAAAATTTACATCTTGAAGAAATGAAAGCTCTTATATTGGTTTCTGAAACACACTGACCTCCAGACTAATAGAGTACTATATAATTTCAATCAATATTGAAAAATACGTGTCACAAAATGAGCAAAAGAATTAGAGCTCTTTCACGTGTACGAAGAGAATATAACTAGATAAAATGTGGAAAACTTCAGTTTTTAAGATAAATCTTTAGGTATATTAATGTTCCTCAAAAGAATGAAGTTAAAAATAGCCATATTGTAAGCATTTCTTTTATTACCTTCAAACTCACATAGGTAAGCCAAATTTCTGAGACCGCAGAGAGTAATTGCTGAGCTGAGAATTCTTTGAGGACGAGCATGCCTCTGCTTACTTTGTATTTTCATCCCCCAGCACTGCATGTGGCACAGGATAGGCACCTACAGTATAAATACCTGTTAAATGAATGAAGGGGACTTGCAAATTGAGTGGACACCAGAATTCTTATGACATGTGCATATTGTTTAGTGTTGAGTTTGGTATTCTCTTAACTATACAGCAGGATCTCAAGCACATCTCATAATGTTGTTTACTGAAAAAGCAGAATACAAGAGTATTCATACACTGTGTTCACAGTGGAAGACTAATAAAAGCTATACAAAGCTATACAAAGAAAATTGATTATAAGAAAACTTACTAATGGTGACTATTTGAATATTATTACTGTGGATGATATTTTTCTTTCCTGGTCTGTAATTTAAATTTTTCTATTATATAGGAGATTAAATGTTTTAAAAATATGACAATATAATATATAACATGTTTTATATTATGTTACATATTATATTCTTTTATATAATGTGATTGGAGGCTAAGACCAATATATTTTTTTAAAATATATTTTTATTGATTTCAGAGAGGAATGGAGAGGGAGAGAGAGATAGAAACATCCATGATGAGAGAGAATTATGGATCGACTGCCTCCTGCAAGTCTCCCGCTGGGGATGGAGCCCACAACCTGGGCATGTGCCCTTGACTGGAATCGAACCTGGGAACTTTGGGTTCGCTGGCTGATGCTCTTTCCACGCGTTAAACTGACTAGGGTCGTGGTCAGTTCTTTGGCCCCTTGAGTGTGGCTCTTCCACAAAATACCCTGGCTTGGGCGAGTCTATTTTGAAGAAGTGGCATTAGAAGAAGTTTAAGTTTTAAAAAATTGGCTCTCAAAAGAAATTTCAATTGTTGTACTATTGATATTTGGCTCTGTTGACTAATGAGTTTGCCGACCACTGGGCTAGGGCAAGGCCAATACATTTTTTAAAAAATATTTATTTTCTCTAAAATTGAGCTTCTTGATTATTTTACACATTCCTTTTAGAGGAACATAAACATGCCACATTTAGAGATAGTATCACCTATAGAAGCAGTTTTTGGAGTAAAATAAATTTATATGAACACAGATTTCCAATCTACCATTTGAAATATTTTTTTTAACTTTTTCTACTAGACGTGCTATATTAGTGGAGATATCTGGAGTCCACAAGTCTTTTTTCAGTAATTTCTGTATTCTAGGTCCTGTGTTGGCTTTGGTTCGTAAGTTGCTTATGGTGTTGGCACTTTCTTAGCTACAGGTGCATATGGAGGATTACCACTGTGAATTACAGAAAATGAGTTGATAAATTTTCATATTAGATTACCCCATGGAATATGTGCCAACATAGAAACATTAATTTAGTCATTTGAAGTTCTTGTTCAATTCTAATTTTCACTAAAACAAATGAGCTTTGTAAGCCTTGCAAATTTGACTCAAATTTTACTTGGCATCTTTAAACTTACGGAATATTTTGATACATGATGCAATTACAGTTCTCATTTAGAAACTAGTACTTTAAAGATAATCATTAAAAAGCAAAAACAAAAACCTGTCCAGAGTGGCTTATTTGATTGAGCATCGTCCTGTACACCAAGAGATTGCCGATTCGATTCCCAGTCAGGACACATACCTGGGTTGCAGGTTTGGTCCCCAGTTGGGGCACATGTGGAAGGCAACTGATCAGTATTTCTCACATCGATGTTTCTCTCTCTCTCTCTCTCTCTCTCTTTCTAATTTTGACATTGAAAAGTGCAATAAAATACAATAACTGAAATAGAATTCACTAAAAGGGCTGAGCATTAGATCCACACTGGTGGAAGAAAGAATAAGCAAACTTGAAGATAGATAAGTAGTAAGTACACAGGTAAAGAACAGAGAAAAAAACATTTGAAGAAATAATGGCTAAAAGTTTGCCAAAATGGAAATGTTTTCCCTCAGTGGAACTCAGCAGTGCCTTTTCTCTGCCTCCCGCCCCCTTTTCCCATCAGGCTGTTACCTTTGCCTTTCTCCTAAGCTCCAAGGGCCCTTTCACTTGTGTAATAGTTCCATGAGCCTGCAGCAGTGCAGCTGGCTCACTTTTAGAACCTCTATAACTTCGTAAGTAAACTTTCTAATTTGAAAAAACAAACACATAAAAACTTGACAAATTTATTGGAAAACAACATCCAAGAGGCTCAATAATGTCTGAGTTAGGATATACTCAAAGAAATCTAAAAACAGATGCATCATAATAAAATGCTGAAAACAAAGACAAGGAGAAAATCCTGAAAGCAGCAAAAGAAAAATGACTTGCCACTTACAGTAGAACCTCAGTAAGATACACAGCTGATTTCCCGGGTTCGATTCCAATCAGGGACATGTACCTTGCTTGCGGGCACATCTCCAGTGTGGGGCATGCAGGAGGCGGCTGATCGATGTCTCTTTATCATCGATGTTTCTGACTTTCTATCCCTCTCCCTCTCTGTGAAAAGTCAAAATATATTTTTTTAAAAAAATGTAGGCTAGAAGCAGTGGGATAACGTATTTAAGGAGTTCAAAGGAAAAAACCTCAACCAAGAAGCCTATATCCAGCAGAGTGCTCTTTTGATAATAAAAACACCAGATAAATGAAAAAACTGAAATAATTTGTTGAAGACCCACCTTATGAAGTACTAAAAGTTTTTCAGACTGAAAGTGACTACAAACACAAAGAGCACTAGTAGAGGTCATTGTAAAATGTAATTATAAAAGAAATTTAAGTGCATATTTCTTTGTCTTTCTTAATTGATTTTAAAAGTGTATAAAACAAGATGCATATAACTTATTGAGCCAGTAACATATAGAAATCTCATATTTGCTAAAAATAGCACAGAAGTAACTGAGACCAAACCTATTAAATAAAGGATGTGACTCCAGATAAGAACTCGAATCCTCAAGAATATAAGAGAACCAGAAATAATAAATAATATAACCAATCCTATCAGTATATATAGTTGCTCTTCTTTCTCCAAAGTCTTTGAAAGATAAAATTATATAAAGTAATAATTATAATGTACTGTTGGACTCTAAACACTTTATAGATATAAATAACAATGATGCCACAGAAAGGAAAGGAATAGCATCCTATAGCAATAATAGCATTTATATATATCACTGGAATTAAGTTAATATACACCTGGAGCTGATTCTGATAAGAATTATACGCTAAGTAAGCTCCAAAGCAACAACTAAGGAAATAATGTAGAGAATTATAAAACATTGTTGAAAGAAATTAAAGAGCTAAAAAAAAAAAAATGGACAAACATCCCATGTTCATGGATTGGAAGACTTACTATAGCTAAGATGGCTGTACTTTCCATGTTGATCTACAGATTCAGTGCATCACCTTTTAGAATCGTGGGTAGCTTCTCTCCCACCTCTTTCCCATCCTTGGCCCCGTACCCGAGGACATTTTTCCATTGATTTTTAGAGAGGGGAAGATAGAAATATAGATGTGAGAGAAACACATCGATTGGTTGCCTCTTATACACGCCCAACCAGGACTGGGGCTGGGGAGCAGCCTGCAACCGAGTTATGTGCCCTTGATTGGAATCGAACCTGGGATCTTCAGTCCCCAGGCCAGTGCTCTATCCACTAAGCCAAACCAGCTAGGGCCTTGATAGCTTCTTTGTAGAAATTGACAAGCCATTTCCGAGATTCATATGGAATTGCATTGAATGCAGAATAGCCAAAATATCCTTGAAAAGAACAAACTTGGAGAACTCAGGATTTCCAATTTCAAAACTTACTATAAAGCAACAATAGTCAAGACAGTGTGGTATTTTCATGAGAATAGGTAAATATAAATTATACATATCAAAGGAATAGTACTAAGAGTTTGGAAATGAACTCGTGTGTCTATGATCAACTAATTTTTGACAAAAGGGACAGGATCATTCAATAGGAGGAAAGAGTTGTCTTAAATGGTGTTAGGACAACTATACTAGTATAGTCACATATGAAAGAATGTAGTTGAACCTTTACTTCACATCAAAGATTAACTCAAAAGGGATCAGACCCAGTGTACAACTAAAGCCCTAAAACTCAGAAGAAAATATAGGTATAAATTTTCATGGCAGTGGATTCTTAGACAACAAAAGCACAGCAGCAAAAGAAATAGACAAATTGGACTTCATTAAAGTTGATTTTTGTGCTTCAAGGGCCCTTATCAAGGAAGTGAAAAGACAGCCCACAGAGTGAGAGACAGTATTTGCAAATCATATATCTGACAAGAGACTTGTATCTAGATTCTAGAAGATATAAAGAACTTAATAATAAAAAGATAATCCATTTTAAAAATGGGCAAAGGATCTGAATAGAAATTTTTCCAAAGAAGATACACAAATGACCAATAAATATATGAAAAGATACTCAACATTATTATCAGGGAAATGCAAATCAAAACTACAATGAAATACTATTTTGCTCTTACTGGTATAGCTAGAATAAAAAAGTAAGTTGACAAGGATGTGGGAGAATTAGAACCCTCATGTTATTGGTGAGAATGTAAAGTGGTGCAGCCACTTTGAAAAATATTCTGGAAGTTTCTAGTTTTACCATATGACCCAGCAATTGCACTGTTACGTATCTACCCCAAAGAAATGAAGATATGTTTCCACACAAAAATATACATAGCGGCATTATTTATAATAGCCAAAAGATGGAAACAACCCATATAACCATCAACTTGTGAATGGATTAAAAAATGTGTCATATCCATATAATGGAATATTATCTATCCACAAAAAAAGAGTGATAAGTGCTACCGTGTGTATGAGCCTTGGAAAAATGCTAAGTGAAAGAAGCCAGACAGAAGGCCACATCATATGTGATTTCATTCATCCAAAGGTCTAAAATAGGAGAGCTGTAGTGACCGGAAGTAGGTTAGTGGTTGCCCAGGGGCTCCTGGGAAAAGGGAATTGGAGAGTTACCACTAATGGCCATTGGATTTCTTTTGGGGATGATGAGAATGTTCTAAAATCAGGTGGTTGCACAAACTTTATGATACGTAAACTCTATCAATACAGTTATTAAATATTAGCAAGTAACATATACTACATGCCCATCATCCAAGCACTATGAATATTAACACATTTAATCCTCACAACAAGGCTGTAAAGTAGGTACTATTATTTTTATAGATGAGGAAACTGAGTCACACAGACATTACAGTAAGTCCTACTTAACATCACCTACAGAGTCTATGACTTTAAAAAGATGTATAACAAAGTCAATTTTACCATAGGTTAATTGTTATAAATATTTAAGTTCCTATGGCATCTCATCAACATTCTAATAAAATGACCTAATTCAAGGAGCTGCTGTGCTTGCCTAAACTAGTGTAGTGGGAGGCCATGATTCAGGCCTACATAGTCTGGTTCTGCATCCAATGTGCTACACCATACTGCTATTCATTAATAATTGAATTAACTTGTATAACATGTGAATCAGTTCTGTTCATTTTCTGATTTTAGGCATCCAAAATTTGATACTTGATACGCGGCATAAAGAGAGCTTTGACATTGAACTAATGATCAGCATTAATAGGAAACAGAAGAGCATGCTTTGCAGTGTGACTGGATAGGATAACTAGAGAGGATATCTAGTGTCAGCTCTCCCCCTAAGCAGGACAGTACTTGACATACAGGAGTCAGACATGCTGAAGACTTCTGTTTTTTTCTTTCTTTTACAGAGAAGAAGAGAGAGGGATAGAGAGTTAGAAACATCGATGAGAGAGAGACATTGATCAGCTGCCTCCCGCACATCCCCTACTGGCACATGCCCTTGACTGGAATCGAACCTGGGACCTTTCAGTCCGCAGGCCGATGCTCTAGCCACTGAGCCAAACCGGTTTCGGCTGTTTTTTTCTTTTTAGGTTCCTCAGATTATATTTGGACCAAACATGTGAAGTGTCTTTTTCTCAGTAGTTAGCTCTTTTTCTTCTTTACAAAGTTTGATCACAAACCAAGGAACGTAGAGAACTTGTACATCTTTACCTAAAAACTCTTAGGGACCTGACCATCCTTGGCTGACGAGACATTCCCATTGTTCCACACATCCCCATTTATAAATGAAGAACAGAGAGGCTGCTGACCCCAGGTCACAGTTAATGAGTGGAAGAGGTGGCATGCAAATCCGATCCTCTGTCTCCTTTTCTGCCTTCAGTCATCATCTTTGCAGGGTTCTTCCACAGGGAACTCACACTTTAGTAAGGGACCCAGAATATCTTACAGCACGTGGCTCTTTCTAAGGCAGTGGTTCTCAACCTTCCTGATGCTGTGACCCTTTAAGACAGCTCCTCATGTGGTGGTGATCCCCAACCATAAAATTATTTCCGTTGCTACTTCATCACTGTCATTTTGCTACTGTGATGAATGTAATGTAAATATCTGATATGCAAGATGTATTTTCATTGTTACAAATTGAACATAATTAAAGCATAGTGATTAATCACAAAAACAATATGTAATTATATATTGTGAAATATTTATTTCTAATTACAAATAAATGAAATTTTGTCTTGAATCATGGTGTAGCATGGGTAACAGTCTTCATATGACAACAGTAAACTACATTGCTACACTTTGCTTACACCTAGGAGCAGTCTGTTGGTTCCTAAGACCATGGGAAATATGTGTTTTCTGATGGTCTTAGGTGACCCCTGTGAAAGGGTAGTTGGACCCCCAAAGGGGTCGCGACCCACAGGTTGAGAACCGCTGGTCTAAGGTATCTCACACTCTGAAGACTTCATTATGGGAAGCTCACAACTTGTTAGAACGCTTGTACTTTATATGAACTCCAAATCTGCTTTGGTTGATCATCCCACTTTGCCTATGTCCCTCTCTGCCTCTGCCTTTTCCCACCATTTGGCTTGTCTTCCTACTTCCTTGCTGCCACACTATCTCTGTCTTTACTCCCTCCGCCCCCACTTACTTGCCCAACACTCAGCATTTTTCAAGAAGCTTTTTCTGGCCAAATTCCTTATACTTAATTGTTTCAGTATTTTAATACATAGTTTAAATTGCTATAATATAAATTACTTAACATATGTTCAGTCTCTAATATTATACATAACTTGAGTCATGTGCTCTTAACCCAGTAGACTTCTTGTCACTTGGTTAGGATTTATTTCTCTTGAATAACTTGCATTACTTGAATTTTAAACTGGGAGTTTTGTACATATCCTCTGTATTGGCTATGTGCATAGGGGTATGGCCAGGCCTTGTCATCATCCCAGAGAAAGACAGGTCCTGTAAACCTCCAAATACCATGCTATCTCTTCTGCAGTCCCCATCTACAGTGGTACCTCGAGATACGAGTGCCCTAACATACAAGATTTTTGAGATACGAGCCTTCGAGCGAGCGATTTTTGCTTTGAAATACGAGCAACATTTGAGATAGGAGTAATCACGCGGATCTGCCGGCTGCACATGACCCACCAGTTTACCGCGACTTGAGCGTCTCATAGTTTCCCACGCCTCAAGGTTACGGAACGAATTAAACTCGTATCTCGAGGTACCACTTGTATCTATATAATAGAGGAATATGCAAATTAACCAGGACACTATAAAGTCACAACCGAACAGCAGGGACCTGAAGCTGCGTGGTGCCTAGCCGGGGAGAGGGACCTCAGACTGTGCCTCCTGCCCCAGTGCCAGGCTGGGGGACCTGAGGCTGCGCCCCTCACCCTGGTGCAGGGCCAGGGGACCTGAGGCTGCATACACACTCCCCGCCTCAACCTCCCCCCCCCAAGGGGTTGGGTATCACCCAATGGGGGTGGGACTGGCTGGATCTGGATCTCCTGCATTTTTTGAAGCATGTGTGTTGGTAGACAGAGACTTGAGTCTAGGTCCCATAGTGCACCCCAGACTCTGACAGGAGGGAGATTTTCATATATATTTTACTAATTTTCTTTCACCCATGACACTTCTATTATAGAGAAAGGGCAGATAGCAATATTAAAATATTTCCTCTAATTGCCTTTTAATGTGCACAAATTTTGTGTACCAGGCCACTAGTAATAATGATAATTGTGTTTGTTGAACACTAATGAGTCAGATGCTGAGCCAGATTTTATATAAGTATATCATTTCATCCTTATAGAGTCTTGTAAGATAGATGCTGCGGATACAAGTGCTCAATAATGGACATTCTTGATTCTAAATGAACACTAAAGAATACATAAAATGAATATAAAATTACAGTGTTATATTCATAACAAGAGTGCTTTCCCTTTAAAAGGCAACTACAGATAAAAACTTCCTAACCATATTAGCCCTGTGTAGAGTATGTCTGTTAATATTTCTTGATTTGTTTGTCCATCTGGCCATCTTTATATATAACTAGAGGCCTAATGCATGAAATTTGTGCATGGGTGGGGTCCCTAGGCCTGACAGGCAATCAGGGCCAGTCTGTGGGACGACTGGCGGGGCAATCCGGGGGCCCTGCTGGCACCTCCTTGGCCAGCCTGGTGCTACTTACTCCCTGACTCCACCCCCTGATTGTGCCGCCTTGGCTGGCCTGGGGTCTGTGGGCTGGGGCAGCTCCTGCATTGAGTGTCTGCCCCTGGTGGTCAGTGTATGTCATAGGGACTGGCCATTTGGTTTGCCTATTAGGCTTTTACTATATAGGATATGCATTAGCCTTTCCTCTATGCCAAAGTACTATGCTAGAGAGTTTTTAATATATCATTCATTTAATATTTATAAGATTTAGATCTTACCCCTGTTTTTAGAGGAAAGGAACTGAGGCACAAGTGTTTTAAAGAAATGCCCAAGATCATATAGCCATAAGGTGCAAAGCTAGTGTTTAAACCCAGCTGCTTTCTTTACTTCAATTGTACTGTTTCCCAATAAGTAACATATAAGATGCCTAATGCTCTACAATACATGTTCTCTCAGATACTATCTATATTAAGTAATTATAGTAACCCTGTGAAATTATATGTTTCTGTCCTACACATGAGAAAATTTAGCTTCATATTAACTAAATCAGTTCAGAAAATAGAACTAGGGACTAGAGCAATGGTTCTCAACCTTCCTAATGCCGAGGCCCTTTCATACCATCCCTCATGTTGTGGTGACCCCCACCCATGAAATTATTTTCGTTGCTACTTCATAACTGTAATTTTGCTATTGTTAATGAATCATAATGTAAATATCTGTGTTTTCTGGTGGTCTTAGGTGACCCCTGTCAAAGGGTCATTCGACCCCCAAATGGGTCGCGACCCACAGGTTGAGAACCACTGGACTAGAGAGAACCTAAATAATCTATTTTTTGTGCTTTTTCTGTTATGTCTTTGAAAAACCTCTAAAATATTATAACTGTCTCATTGAAACCACTTACCTTCCTTCTTGTCTCTGTTCCTGTCTTAGTCTGCAATAACAAAATACCATAGACTGGATAACTTATACAACAGAAATTTATTTTTCACAATATTGGAGGCTAGGAGGTCCAAAAGCAAGGTTTTGGCAAGGTTCATTCTGAGGCCTTTTCTCTTAGGGTGGCTGTCATTTCATTCTGTGATTACATGACTTATTTGTGCAGAGAGGGGAGAGGGGAAGGTGTGAACGAGTCAGCCCTCTGGTGCCTCTTCTTATAAGTGCACTAATTCCATCGGACAAGGGCCCCACTATCATGATCTCATCTAATACTAATTACCTTCCAAAAGCCCTTTCTCCAAATACATTAGAGTTTAGGGCTTAAAAATATGAATTTAGGGAGAACACAGACATTCAGTCCATAACAACAGTTTACAATCAGTTATTACATGCCTAAAATACTAAAACTGAGAACAAGGGATTATGAGATAGAATACCTATTCATAGTGAATAAGTGTTGGTGAGGGGGGATAGATGGCATTGGAGACAAAGTAAAGAAATTCCAGAGACTGTATGTAGAAAGTGTTTGATACATTGAAAAAGAAATAAAGGCAAAGGGCTGTAGAAGCCAGTGAGACTAAGATCTATATCAGCCACTAAGATATGAAGTATATGTTGTGACACAGCATCCATCTTCTAGTCTTGTTAATATACTACATAATCAAACTATAGCTTGTGCTAAGAATTCACTAAAGATTAAATGAGATGATGTTTTATTATTTGGTAAATTCTAATGTGCAACAAATGATGGTGCTTCTCTATTTGCCCTTTATTATTTTGAAATACTTAAATATGTTTTGCATAGGTAGTGGGAAGAAGCACAAAAAAACAGATTATTTAGATTCTCTCTAGTTCCTAGTTCTATTTTCTGAACTGATTTACTTAATATGAAGCTAAATTTTCTCGTGTGTATTTTTTCTGAAAAATAAAGACTCCTGCTTAAGCAATAAGAGAAGTGGAGTTGGCTGAGACTATATTTGAAGAGAAATAAAAAGTTTTGGCATGCCCATTTCTGCCTTCAGTCAAGAAAGAAAGGGCAAATGATTGGTTTTGTAAGCTTTCATTTATACCTAAGCTGTTTTCCCCTCTTTTTTGGAGGGGGGGGGGTAGGGCGGGGCAGGAAGAAAGAGGAAGAAACATTGATTTATTATTCCACTTATTTATGCATTCATTGGCTGTTTCTTGAATGTGTCCTGACTGTGATTGAACCTGGAATCTTGGCATATCATGATGTTGCTCTAACCAACGGACCTCCCTAGCCAGGACCTTTATTCCCATCTATTAATGAAGTCTTGACGATGTAACATTTATTTCTCAGAACTACTAATTAGCAAAGAAACTTGAGTGAAACATATAATTGTGGTTACTCTGGACTGGCTTTTCTGTCTTTACCAAGATTACCATGAACAGAGGTGGGGAATGTCCAGCCCACGGGCCACATAAGGCCCACAAAGTCATTTGGTCTGGCCCTGCCAAGAACATTAGGGGTGAGTTAATTAAGTATTTGACCAAATACAGCAGGCTAATTTTTAAGTTGATAATTTTGTATGGCCCTTGAATGATGTTATAAATATCTAAATGGCCCTTGGCAGAGAAAAGGTCCCCACCTTTGATATAGAACATAGCTTGAAGGATTGTATTACTGAAAGATGTACGTGTGCAAGAAGGGAAGCCAGAGATGACATTTAGGAAGTGACCTAAAACCTTTCACAAGGACAGTATCCATTGAATAAAAGGTGAGAATTACCGAGTGTAAGGAATAATACTAAGCTATATATAACTGGACCCAGCTGCATCAGTATTCATTTAGAAAATCTTATCTTTAGCTTTTTATAAAGGAATTCCAATTTTGACCTCTAGAATTCTCTAACTTTTATTCAGAGTACATTTTAGAATTCTGATAGTAAGTCACTAATATTTTTGTAAAATACAATTTTTAAAATAGATCTGTTTTTGTGGGACTGACAACATTGCTCCAACTGTTAATTATAGTAAGCTTATTTTAGAATTTAATACCTCTCTTTGTTGTGTGTGCACACACACTCTCACACACTCACATGTGCAGTACACAGAGGGCAAAAGTTGAGAACTATCAGATTTAGGTGGCTGACCTTCAGCTTCAGTTAAGAACTAAAATTAGATTCCTGTGGAATATATATCCAATGACATCCATCAGAGGACAGTGTAGGCATAACCTTGAGACTCCAGGGAGGCATCATCCAAGGGATCCTGCTTTAATTACAAAATTCCTAGATACCTGACTTTTTCTCTTAAAATTTTGTGTGACTTTTTGTATGGAGATTTGTAATACATATTTTTTGTATGGTGATATGTTTATTTTCATGTAGAAATTCTTTCCCACTCCTGCCCCCAATAAATCTTTTAATAAAATAGTGGTTAAAGAGGATGCACCCGGATTGTCTTGTGACTTTAAGTATTCCTGGATCTCTGCCACATCTCCCAGTTGAATATGCACTGTCTATTTTAAGATCGGGGTCCTATCCCATCACTATATGAGTACCATTAATGGAGTAAGAACATAAATCAAGTCGTGCCTAACATTGTAGACATATTGGGCCAAAAAAGGAAAGTCAAAGTCCATTCTTAATAAAGAAAAAGTGGCAACTGTAAGGATAGATATTTCATACCACTATAATAAAAGAACAGAAACATTAAGAACAAACAAACAAACACAAAAATACCCTCAATAAATAGAACCATGTTTAATGACTTAGTCTATTTAAGGAACAAAAAATCAGTTTTAAATAATGCCTTTCATGGTCTAGCTGAACCCAGAATTGCTTTTAATGTTGGAACATCCATTTTGCTTTACTTCTTATAAATCATCAGATACCAGTAGAATAAAGAGAGTCAAATAAGAATTTGAGTCCCCTTTCCTATTGTAGCTTTCTATGTTACCTTAAGCAAATCACTTAACCACTCTGGAAGTCAGTTTTCATATCTGTAAAATAAAAGAAATATCCCATAGTCCTGAGTATGTTTTTAGGTATCTTCCTCTCCCCTCCTCCCCCCCCCACCCCCCCATGGTACATCTAAGAACGTTTAATGTTTTAATAAACCTTATGTTTCCCAGACTTATTCTTTCATAAAACCCATTTTTTAATAGTCTTTTGCCCTGCTAATACTCATTAATATTAAGTAGTCGTTATAGTCCCATCTAATTCTTAACATTCTGATTCTGGAAATTATACTCATTTTGTTTGGCTCCTAAGTTCTTTTCTGACATGTAGTTTTCGTAGGATTACTGCCGAATTGAACTCAGTGCCTATGCTGTGTATATACCCTGTCGCTCTCTCCAGCTTGAATTGGAAAGTTCTTTCATTTTCCTGTTTCTTAAAATTAAAACAGACATTAGTCCTTGTCTTTTGCAATATTCTCTTTCTCTATTCACTGTTGTTTCACCTGATTACTCAGTTAATGGCCCGTTTTTATTCTAAATTAATCTGTGAACCTTCACCTGAATTTTACCACCTAATAGTAAATATTTGAAAACCTCAGCTTATTAAGTTGTTTTGATAAAAACTGATGTTGGAGAGAAAACTAGATGTCAGATCTACCTGTAGGCTTATTATTTCAATCAGAAAAACAGCCTCCTTCAAAATAGTATTATTGGCTGAGATCTTTAATTATAGGTCTTGTTCTAAAAATATTATGTTAGCTATTACTCTGTACCATTATCTCACTTAATAAAACAACGCTGTAATACAGAGGGTATTATACCTGTACATTTCACATATAATGAAACTAAAGCTCAGAAAAATCAAATAACTTGCCTGGATCTCACAGGTGAAAAATAGCAAAATGAAGTCTGTCTGACTGCAACTCATATACTCTTATACCATGTAGCCTCTTACTGAAGTATTTAATAATACTACATATGGTACATACGTTGTATTTATAATGTTAAAAAACCTTTATTATTTATATATTCTTCTAGGGCTGTGGTTGGCAAACTGTGGCTCTTGAGCCACATATGGCTCTTTGGCCCCATTGAGTGTGGCTCTTCCACAAAATACCATGGCCTGGGCGAGTCTATTGTGAAAATGTGGCGTTAGAAGAAGTTTAAGTTTAAAAAATTTGGCTCTCAAAAGAAATTTTAATCGTTGTACTGTTGATATTTGGCTCTGTAGACTAATGAGTTTGCCGATCACTGTTCTAGGGCAACACGTACACGTTATCTCATTTAATTCCCCAACACCACTGTGAAGTAGATGCTATCATTTTATAGATTAAGAAATTAAAGAAGTAGGCTAAATTGTTCAAAGTCTTACAACTAAATAAGTATGATTTGGGAATTAAACTCAACTTTAATGATCTAGTGAATGTCAGGACAAAATACTCTCCAGCATGCAGTGCTTCAAAGATGTCACACATCGTATGTATGTGTGCATTTATTCAGCATATTTGATTGCATCTTTGTACCTGTGGAAGAAAAAGAAATATATCAGACAAATCCTGCCCCGTCCAAAGCAGGGGAGACACACAAGTCTCATAAATATCATTCCAGGTCAGAGGTATTAAGTGCTACGAAAGTGGTAGAGATTACTCTGGATCCAGAGGTAGAAGAGGTTACTTCCTGCTGGGAGATGACAAAGAAGATAACATTTGCTTTGAAGATAGAAATAATTTGGGAAGGTTAGGGTTTGAGGAGACATTGCAAGTACAGGAAATAATATTCGAAAGGCACATAGGTTCACACAGGTAGCAGAGAGGATTTTCTGCCTGGATCAAGGATTTTGTGACACAAGTAGTTGAGTGAGTTCGGAAATAAAAGTTAGTGAGGAATTTGACTACTTCCTGGTTACTGAGTTTAGATGCATTTTATTTGAGGTGTCCACTGTGGGACAGTTAAAAAAAATTGTCTGCCAGACAATAATGTTTTCTTTTTGCTGTTGACTTTAGGAAATTAGTCCCCTCTCATGAGTGAATGAATTATACTATCAACCAAGGGTTTCAAGTTAGAAACTTGAGAGACTCCTTGCCTCCTTTTTCTTCTCTACCCTAGACATCCAGTCATTCCACCAATCATTCAGTCAATTCCACTTCCTTAAAATTTCTTAGCTTTCCACTTTTCTGCCTTATTTTAGACCTCTTATCATTTTTCTCTTTCTTAACTGTTTCTGTTCTGTCCCCTTTCTTGTCCATTCTTCCTCTCACTATCAGTGATGTTCCCAAAGCACAAGTGTAGTGTCATTCTCCTGCTTAATACTTCGAAATAAGTTCAGTATTTCCCTCTGGATTAATTCCAAACTTTTCATTCCCTTCATCATACAATATGGACTAGTACTTCGGTCGGCAAACTCATTAGTCACCACTGGACTAGTTAGTATATCTTCTCTTTAAGCCAAGACTGGTTTGGCTCAGTGGATAGAGCGTCGGCCTGTGGACTGAAAGCTCCCAGGTTCGATTCCGCTCAAGGGCATGTACCTTGGTTGCTGGCACATCTCCAGTAGGGGGCGTGCAGGAGGCAGCCGATCGATGTCTCTCTCTCATCGATGTTTCTGACATTCTATCCCTCTCCCTTCCTTTCTGTAAAAAATCAATAAAATATATTTTTTTAAAAAAAAGAAAGAAAAGAAAAACCTCTCGACCTTATTCTCTTGTTACCATCCCATTTCTCTGCTTCCATTATAGCCATATGTCTTGAAAAGTAGGTACTTTTTCCCCACTTTATTACCTCCCAAGTAAGTACGCTCAGGAAACTGTTTTTACCAAGGTCATTGGTGATCTAGCATTACCAAATCCTTATGCTACTTGACCTTTTGAAAGAATTGATTAGTCCATCTTATAAAATACATTCCTTTTTTATTTATTTTGATTTGTTTTTCTTTATTGATTAAGGTATTACATATGTGTCCTTATTCCCCCACACCCGCAACTCATGCCTTCACCCCCCTGTTGTCTGTCCATGGGTTAGGCTTATATGCATGCATGCAAGTCCTTTGGCTGATCTCCGCCCCTTACCCTCCCCCTCCCCTACTTTCCCTCTGAGGTTTGATGGTCTGATCGATGCCTCTCTGTCTCTGGATCTGTTTTTGTTCGTCAGTTTATGTTGTTCATTATATTCCATAAATAAGGGAAATCACATGGTATTTATCTTTCTCTGACTGGCTTATTTCGCTTAGCACACAGTTCCATCCATGCTGTTGCAAATGGTAAGAATTCCTTTTTTTTACTGCAGCATAGTATTCCATTGTGTAGATATATCACAGTTTTTTTTATCTACTCATCTGCTTATGGGCACTTAGGCTGTTTCCAAATCTTAGCTATTGTAAATTGTGCTGCTATGAACATTGGTGTTTCTAGTTTCTTGGGATGTATTCTTAGAAGTGGGATCACTGGGTCAAATGGGAGTTCCATTTTTAGTTTTTTGAGGAAACTCCATATTGCCCTCCACAGTGGCTGCACCAGTCTGCATTCCCGCCAGCAGTGCACTAGGGTTCCCTTTTCTCTACATCCCCACCAGCACTTGTCATTTGTTGATTTGTTGATGACAGCCATTCTGACAGGTGTGAGGTGGTACCTCACTGTCGTTTTGATTTGCATCTCTCAGATGATTGTGACTTTGAGCATGTTTTCATATGTCTTTTAGCTTTCCTTATGTCCTCTTTTGAAAAATATCTATTTGGGTCTGTTGCCCATTTTTTGATTGGATTATTTATCTTCCTTTTGTTAAGTTGTCTGAGTTCCCTGTACATGCTGGATATTAAACCCTTAACGGAGATACCATTGGCAAATATGTTCTCCCTTGCAATGGGTTTTCTTGTTTTGCTGATGGTTTCTTTTGCTGTGCACAAGCTTTTTATTTTTATATAGTCCCATTTGTTTATTTTCTCTTTCGTTACCATTGCCCTAGGAGCTGAATCAGTGAAGATAATGCTTTGGCATATGTCTCAGATTTTGCTCCTTGTGGATTCCTCTAAGATTTTTATGGTTTCCGGTCTTACATTTAATTCTTCTATCCATTTTGAGTTTATTTTTATGTATGGTGTAAGTTGGTGGTCTAGTTTCATTTTTTTTTTTGTATGTATCTGCCCCAATTTTCCCAAAACCATTTATTGAAAAAAACTGTCTTGAATCCATTGTATGCTCTTGCCTCCTTTATCAAATATAATTGAGCATGGTGGTTTGGGTCGATTTCTGCGTTCTCTATTCTATTCCATTGGTCTGTATGTCTGTTCTTGTGCCAGTACCAGGCAGTTTTGAGAACAGTGGCTTTGTAAGACAGCTTGATATCTTGTATTGAGATCCCTCCTACTTTGTTCTTCTTTCTCAGGATTGCTGCATCTATGCATGGTCTTTTTTTAATTCCAGATGAATTTTTGGAGAGTTTGTTCTAGGTCCGTGAAATATGTGGTTGGTATTTTAATGGGGAGTGCATTGAATCTATAGATTGCTTTGGGCAGTGTAGACATTTTAATGATGTTGATTCTACCAATCCATGAACATGGTATGTTCTTCCATTTGTCTTCCTCTATTTCTTTTTCAGTGTCCTGTAGTTTTCTGAGTACAGGTCTTTTACCTCCTTAGTTAAGTTTATTCCTAGGTATCTTAATTATTTTTTGGTACGATGGTAAATGGGATTGGTTTGTGTTTTTTTTGTCTCTTGATGTATAAAAATGTCATCTATTTCCTGGTATTAATTTTGTATCCTGTCTTACCTTCCAAAACATCATACTCCTAAATTTCCTCTTGCTTCTCTAGCTGATTCCTCTTAATCTCCTTTACCAGCTTCTCTTCCCCCAGCCTCTAAGGGTTGGCATTTTTCTGGGTTCTTAGTCCTCCTTTTTTTCTGTATATTTTCTCTAAGTAATCTCATCCATCCTTATACCTCAAAATGCCTATACTCATATATATCATCAGCAAGCACTGATGGTTGCTTAGGGCTCTAGCTACATACATTTTGCTTCCTACTTGACATATCTCTAGGTATCACAAATGTAATGTATTCATACAGAATTTTCCCCCAAATCTGCTCTTCCTCCAGTCATCATCCCCTTCTCAATAGATGGCACAACACTGCTTAAGCCAGAAACCTCCCTCTCCCCAACATATAGCAAGTACTTTTCATTTTTCCTCAAAACTACGTATCAAATCCATCCACCTCCTCCCCTCTCCACCTCCATAATTTTTTTTTTTTAATTCAGTGGCCCAGTTTCTTCCCAAATTGTCAAATCATGCTTTACCATCTGAGCATTGTCCTAAACTATATCGGGCTGCCATTTCCAAGTTCTGGGCTATAAAAGGGGACAAAAAAGTGGAGATGTATCCACTGTCTTGAAAACCCAAACCTGAAAATGGCATACAATGTGTCCACACACGCATTATTGGCAAGAACTCAGTCATCGCCATGGAGAACAGTTGAGGAATGTGGTGTAGCTAGGCAGTCAAGGACCTTGCCGCAGTTCTCTTACTATGTAAGAAGAGAATGGGTTTTGGTGGACAACTACCAGTTTTCATCACAATGCCTATCAAATAAACTAAGTCCTAGATAAGTTTATTTATGTGACCTTACGTTATTTTCTCACTATTCTGAGATCTGAGTTAGTTTTACTACTTTGGTTATATAGTTGAAGAAAATTTATACAGAATAAAATGCATTCTTTAGTGCCTCTCAAACTATTTGTGACAAAGGACCACATTTTTGTTTCTTTTTTGTTGCTTACTTATTTTCCCCTAATGGTTTCTAAATGCACATTCTAAATTTGTCATATTGGTCTCAACTCATGTACCTGTTTCTCTGTGGTCTAGTAGCAAATCTTTATCGTAACTTAATGTTGCTGTCATATCCAAGGATGTAATTATTTATTTTAATGATTCACTTTTATTGTGTTTTACGCAAGTACTATTCTGCAAATTATGGGAAAATAAACAGCAAAGAACAAAAATGTGGTCCTTTGTCACAAATAGTTTGAGAAGCACTGTTCTAGAGAATGCATTTTATCCTGTATAAGCTTTCTTCAACTCTATAATCAAAGTAGTAAAACTAACTCAGTTTTCAGAGTAGTGAGAAAATAATATAAAGCCTCATAAATATATTTATCTAAGACTTAGTTTAATTAATAGGCATTGTGGTAAAAACTTATAATTGTCCAACAATTTGGTACCTTGAGTCTAGGCTACTAGGTCTTGCACTCTAACTTCATAGAAATAGCCATGGCTTACTAAGTTAATGAGCATATTGAAAGGGCCTTTTCTCAGACTCTTTAATTTTCATTAATTATACTTTGCAAGCATACCTACCCTTTGATTTATGACTTTAGTTCATTCCCGAAAAACTGACCTCTAAGCGAAAAGTTATTAATATCAGAAAATATTTTTATTGATTTTAATGGAAAAAAGTTTGTTTTTCATGATTATCTGCAATACCAAAGTCATTTTTAGATTAAAAAATATATCAGGTGAACAATGAAAACAAATTTAGAAATGAATACTTTGAAAGTAAATAAAAATATTTTTAAAATATGGTCTGCTGTACTTGCAAACAAAGGAAGATTTAATAGTGAGTGGTGGCTGGTGAAAGAGGAATACAAAGCAGTCATTCTTTGGAAAGTGCTGGAGAGTCAGGTGGTAGACTTCAAGGCAGGTAACTTGGGGAGTTTGTGGTTTTCTTGCACTTAAAAATAGTTTTAGCACACCTGGACCAGCCACTGGCATACGGCGCAACAGAGCCTCTGTTCTCAAAGGGTCTAGAGGAGGAGTAAGATGCCCCAACAGCTCATTCTTAAAAAAGGCAAAAACTAAGTGCTGTTGCAGGCACAAACAGAAAGCAAGCAGAGGAGGAAGTGGCTGGGAGGCTTATAGACCTATCAGAACTTGAACTACGCCTTAGAAGAAGAGTGGAGTTCTGAATGGCAGGCATGGGGGCAGGACACGCCATGCTGCAGGAATGGCAGGGGAAGTGGCTCAGGACGTATGGTTAGGGTCCCGGAAGTCCGTTTGGAGCACTTGGAAAAGAAAAGGAAGGGGTTTGTGACAGACAGACGTCAGTAGGAAAGAGGATGGTGGGCTCATTACAGCCAGATTCTGTGGGCGACAATGAGCTATAGAAAGTGTTTGAAGAGAGCAAGGCATGTTTTAAGGAGAGTAAAATCAATGGGGGAAAAATAATCATAGCCCATTTGTTTTATAGCCTTAACTATTCCAATTTATATTCATGCTTTGCTTTTTTTCTTTCTTGAGTCTGAAGGTAGAGGAAGAAAGGAGCCATATTGCCCCTAAATTTTTCGTTATTGTTTTGGTTTAGAAAGGAAGGCATGGAGAACTCCAAATTCACATATATAGTATTTTATAATACTTTATTATGTATTTCTTAACATGAATGTAGGTGGTTTCCCTCTTAAGTAAAATTATGTGGGAGCAAAGGTTATTTGAATACAGCACCAAGAATATAACATATAATAAGTTGTATGTAGAGTGGGGGTTTTTTTGGGGGGGTGATCATGGATGTGAAAGATGTGAAACTGGAGAAGAATATTCTTGATTTAAATATCTTCCTATATAATAAAGAGGTGGTATGCAAATTGACCATCACTCCGACACACAAGATGGCCACCTGCATGTGGTCAAAGATGGCTGCCCCCATATGGACACAAGATGGCCTGCAGGGGAGGGCAGTTGGGGAGGACCAAGCCTACAGGGGAGGGCAATTAGGGGTGACCAGGCCTGTAGGGAGAACAGTTGGAGGGGACCCAGGCCTGTAGGGGAGAGCAGTTAGGAGTGACCAGACCTCCAGGGGAGGGCAGTTGGGAGGGACCAGGCTGGCAAGGGAGGACAGTGAGGGGTGACCACACCAGCAGGGGAGGGCAGTTGGGAGGGGCCAGGCCTGCAGGGGAGGGCAGTTAGGGGTGACCAGGCCTGCAGGGGAGGACAGTTGGGGGCGGGGACCCAGGCCTGCAGAGGAAGGTAGTTGGGAGGGACCAGACTGGCAAGGGAGAGAAGCTAGGGATAACTGTGCCAGCAGGGAAGGGCAGTTATGGCCAACCAGGCCTGTAGGGGAGAACAGTTAGGGGCAACCAGGCCAGCAGGGAAGGGCAATTAGGGGTAAACAGGCCAGCAGGGCGGATGTTAGACGTCGATCAGGCTGGCAGGGTGTGGTTAGGAGGTGATCAAGCTGGCAGGCAGAAGGGGTTAGGGCCAATCAGGCAGGCAGATGAACGGTTGGGAGCAAGCAGTCCTGGATTGTGAGAGAGATGTCTGACTGTCCATTTAGGCCCAAGTGGGATCGGGCCTAAATGGGCAATCGGACATTCTTTGAGGGGTCCCAGATTAGAAAGAGTGCAGGCTGGGCTAAGGGACACACACACACACACACACACACACACACACACACACGTACATGCATGAATTTTGTGCACTGGGCCTTTAGTTTTTTACTTTACCCTATCCCAAAACTGTATTCATTTTTAAAAACAATTTAGCAATGATATTAAAACATTAAATGAAAGAACCTTCTAGTGGATCAGGTATGGCAGGGATAGAGTTGACATTGTTACAAACCTTTTTTTTTTTTAGCTTGTCAGGTTAATTTCCTTCCTCCTCTAGTTACAGAACTAGTATGTTTTGAATTGGCGTAATTTCCATAGCTGAGCTGTACGACTAGAATCTACTGAGAGGGTGCACATAGCCTGGGATTCCTGCCAAAATCACAATGCTTGACCAGTAGAGAGCCCTTTTTATTTCAAGAGTTAAAGTCTGAATGTAGGTTGATAAAAACTTTGTAAAATCTTATATTGGTTATAGTTGTTATTGCTATTGTTTTTATAAAATGTAATGGGTACTGCCCTAGCTGGTTTGGCTCAGGGGATAGAGCAACAGCCTACAGGGTTGTGGGTTTGATTCAAGTTAAGGGCATGAACCTGAGTGGCAGGCCCTTTCTGCACACTGCTCGGGGCATGCAAGAGGCAGCCAATCAATGTGTCTCTCTCACATTGATATTTCTCTTTGTGTGTCTCCCTGCCTCCCTTCTACTCTCTCTAAAAACCAATGGAAAAATATCAGGTGAGGATTAACAAAATGTGTGTGTGTGTGTATACACACACATATATATATATATAAACAGCTATAGAAATAATTAGAGAAGAAACGTTTGTACCTGCGAAACCCAGACTGCACTTTATGGAGAAGAAAGCTGGATATTGAATTTTGAGATAATGATTAGTGGTTCTTATATTTGCCAATGATAGAAATAACGATTTTTTAAAAAAATCGAGAGTGGGTATGTTCTGGGTTCGTCTTAAAAGAATTGTTTCTGACAGTAGTGGTAAGGTTTGGAACCAGGACTACTACATACATGTGTGTAATCTGTGCTCTGCACTGAGAGAACAAAGGAGAAGTAAGAGCTTCCCACACAGGGCTACCAGAGGAAGAGGGCTTTTTAAAAAGCTTGTCCATCCAGTAGGGACACTCTTTCATAGTATCTGGCCCGAAGAGAGGTGCCTTTTTGCGTGTGGCTCAAAGGCATCATATATATTAGCTAAGACCTCTTTGGAACCAACCAAACGTAGAATGATTTTACCAGTTTTGCCTGCAGAAGGTCTTTGTGGTATCACTCAGTGATTAAATGTTATTACATGTTAGCTAAAGAGAGTCCTAAGGTTTATAAAACATGGGACTACTGACATAGAATTCTAAATTTAGAAGAGATATCACAGCTAACATTTGGCAGGAAAAAAAATTTTTTTCAAAGTCTTATGAGAACCTGTACTTGTGAGCAATTGTGAACCAAATCTCGAGGTATTAATCTTTACTTTTGGGAAGGGAACAGCTGTGATTCAGACTGATTGCCTTATATCCTGATATTACCTGTATGGAGTCTGAAATTAAAACTCCATTGAGAACAAAACTATTTGAGAAATTTAAAACTAGTCAACTTAGAATAGTGATTTTATAGAAAGGATATTGGCTGGAAATTAGGAAATCCATACTCTAGCTCTTACTACCCCACTCAGTACAAGCAACATAACATCTCTAGTCCTCCATTTCCATATTTGTAAAATTAAATAAGTATACCAATATAAGCTCTCTTTCAGTTCTAAGATTTTTCATTTAAAAATAATAAAAGCCTTTCTAGTCAGACCTTGAACTGCTATTAAATACATTGGCAGATACAGTCTGTTTTAAGCCAAATAATGATTTTTGCGTTCTCAATCTTGTTTTCCAGAAACTCTGCGAAGGGATATTTAAAGTCCTCGTAAAGGATGTCCCAACAACATGTCAAGTGTCCTGCCTGGAAGTCCTCCGCATTCTCTCCAGAGACAAAAAGATTTTAGTTCCGGTAACAACCAAGGAAAACATGCAGATACTGCTGCGGCTAGCGAAGCTGAATGAGTTGGATGATTCTTTGGACAAGGTGTCAGAGTTCCCAGTTATCGTGGAGTCATTAAAATGTCTGTGTAACATCGTGTTCAACAGTCAGATGGCACAGCAGCTCAGCCTGGAACTGAACCTTGCTGCAAAGCTCTGTAACCTCCTGAGAAAGTGCAAGGACCGAAAGTTTATCAATGACATAAAGTGCTTTGACTTGCGCTTGCTCTTCGTCCTGTCACTTTTGCACACTGACATCAGGTCACAATTGCGCTATGAGCTCCAGGGACTCCCGCTGCTAACCCAGATCTTGGAAAGTGCCTTTAGCATCAAGTGGACCGATGAGTATG